>CM055092.1:54884297-55035438 GCA_029204225.1 Diphasiastrum complanatum | reverse complement strand
ATGGGTGTGTAAGCCCTGCGGTTATGAGTACCAGTGTGCATAGCTACCTACAGAAAGGCAAAAATAGCTATATAGGCTCAGATTCTCAATTAGAATGTTTAAGGAACAGACTTGCTTTCACTTAGCTTATCAACCCAGTACAACAAGGATTTCTCAGAGTTACAAAAATCTAAAAACCCATACTCTTTGCTTTTGTTTGTGTCCATAATTGGCTGAAATGGACCAGCTTTGAGCATCACATCGACAAACCAGAAGTGACCCATCCTCCAGTTTAGTTGGAACAAGATGGTTCACTGACACAATCTCATCCGAAACCGGGCTCTTGTCCTGAAGTAGCTCCTTCAAGCTTCATGGGTTTCCGTTGAAAGGAGGTACCTCTAGTCCGAATGTGTCTGCCAGCAGATGCCACAGGACAAAATTTGTGGTTATAATTTTGTCCTACGTGCAAATTCAAGCTCTCTGCTCAAAGAGATTAGCCACGTGGCACATTATGGAATGACTCGATATGCATTGAAAATCAAATTCTAAAAGTTGATATTTGATAATTAGAAACTTCAGATGTGTGCATGGCGCTTTCTAAGGTCTCTCTCTCTCTCTCTCTCTCTCTCTCTCTCTCTCTCTCCCTCTCTTTCAGATGTGTGCATGGCGCTTTCTAAGGTCTCTCTCTCTCTCTCTTTCAGATGTGTGCATGGCGCTTTCTAAGGTCTCTCTCTCTCTCTCTCTCTCTCTGTCTCTCTCTCTCCTTTCTGCGAATTATAGTTGAGAATGTCTTTCTTGTGCATGCAGTGTCTCTCATGATTGCATGAAAGCCAACACATTTTTAATGTTTGTGATGATCACTTGAAGTGCATGTGCTATCAATTATGGGATTAGAAGAAAACGACCATCTTTTGTGTTGCACATCTAATCAACGACCAGTTTGCTGCCACACCATCGACCAGTTTGCAGGTGCATTCCCACAAAGTGCATCTGCTATCAATCTCTGTTATCAATCATAGGTTTTTTGCCACCCCAGCGACCTGAAAAGTTGGCCATGTTTTGTTGCTAGATCAGGGACGGCCAGTTTGTAGCAGTGAAGTGCTTCTGCTATCAATTACAGGTTTTGCTGCGACACCCGTGAGTCAGACCTGAAAAGTTGACCACATTTTGCTACCAAATCAGCGACGGCCAGTTTTGTAGGTGGATCTGTGTGATTGGCAGGATTAGTGCCTATCTGAGTAGAGGTGAAAGCATTAGGCATGCAGTTGTAGCACCAATTTCACAACTGAAACGGATCCTAGCATAATTGCTACAAGATCAAAGAGATTCACAAAACCACAATTCTTGAACTTTTCCAAGTATTTTTTGTGAAAATTTCAAAGATTCAAAACACACTTAATGAATTACTAATATCTTGAACAAATTTGGTTGCACATCTAGATTTAGCGGCAAGGTAGAAATCATCACTTTACACATGCTAGAACTTGAAAATGCATGAAGATATGATCATAGTCCTACTTTTGAAAGGAAACCCATTTTTGTTGTTTATTAAAATGATCAGGATAAATTTGGTCCTGTAAAAAGTTAATAATGTCCATATATATTGATATTTCCGATTGAATACGCATTATATATTCGTCCGGAGATTCATCAAAAATGAGATCAAATTGATTTTCGTTTGGAGGCGGGATATAATTGATGATCCTTGCCTCTTCTTAATTCTACTTTATAATTAAACTCATCTAATAATACCCATAGCTACCCTACCCAAAAGATTAGGTTTATTCACTAAATGTTTCAATGCATAGTGATCTATGAAAAACAAAAGGGTATCCTGAAAGATAATGTCTAAATTTCTTTATTGAAATAAATCATTAGTGCTTCACGCTCTGTAGCAGAATAGTTCTTTTCTGATGCTTCAAGTTGTCTACCCACATAATAAATTGGATAATCTATATTTTGGTGATCTTTTTGACTAAGCACTACACCTATTGCAAATGATGATGTGTCTACATATACATGGAACTTTTTAGCCCAATTTGGAGGTCTAACTCCAGTTGCTTCTGTTAATGATTGTTTTAACTTATCAAAAGCTTGCTGATGTTCTTGTAACCAATGATACTCAACAAATTTTTTTAATAAGCTTGTTAAAGGAGTTACTACTATGGCATAATCCTTAATTATCCTACGATAATATCCTACGTGTCCTAGAAACTCTCTAAGCTCTCATAAATTGGTTGGTTCTAATATTCTAAAAATCATTTTTACTTTTTCGATGTCGTCTTTAATGTCATATTCGAAATTTTATGTCCTAACATGATGTCTTCCCTCATCTCAAAATAACACTTGGCCGGATGCAATTTAAGAGATGTCTCTTGACATCTTCTCAATGTCTTCTCTAATACGTCTAAATGATCTTTAGTTGATGAATAGACACAGAAGTCATCCATGAAAATTTCTAAAAACTTTCATAAATTTTTTGAAAAATGTTCATCATCATACATTGGAATGTGGCAGGTTCATTACAAAGACCAAAGGGCAGTTGCGTATAAGCGTACATCCCCCAATCAGTGGTAAAAGTGGTCTTGGATCTACTTCCTCCTTAATAAAAACTTGATTATAACCTGAGAACCCATCTAAAAAACTATAACGTTCATGACCAGCTATCTGGTCAAGAATAGTGTCTATATAAGGCAAAGGGTGATAATCCTTTGCTATAGCAGCATTAGTTTTCTAAAATCTTGGATCTAAGACATCTATCTAATTTGTCTTTAACTAACAAGAAATACTTTGGATTTTATCTATATTGTCGCTGCCTAACAAGTATTGTTTCCTGAATATGGTCTATTCTATGTTCTCCCCATTTAACTGGTATTCCTGTTAAATCATCCATCGACCAAGCAAATACGTTTTGATATTTCTGAAGAAGTGATATGTACTCTTCACGTTCTTGGTTTGATTGGTGTTTATATAAATTCAGAATTTTACCTTTATTAATTTCTATTTCTACATAATATGTCTTATCTGCCATTCCTTTAGTTTCTAGTTCCACCCAGAACTTCCCTTGACTTGGATGTTATCGGAATTTTCTCATCCTCATCAATCTCATAGCATTCTATGAAATTGATCCAGGCTCCAATAGGTCCGACTATCTCCTCACCCCATCTCAAAGGTGACCTCCTATTGGACTGGCTGTTTTGCAACTTTCGTTTTTTTGTCTTCTTCAGATTTCGTCTTCTTAGTTTTCTTTCTATCTTTAAGAGTTAAAGAATCTTTACTACCCCTAGTAGTTACTTTATTTATCTCTACATCTAAATCAGGCCATTGATGGTCTTGATCTTGTGATTCAAACTCTACTATTCTTTGAACTACCATGTCAGTGTTAGTTTTAGATGGCCGAAGCTCATCTTCTCTAGGCGAGTTTACAGACCTCGGTGTAGATCGTGACTGTTGTTGTTGAGGACATTCAGCAGTGACATGCCCTTCTCCTTTACAGTTAGCACAGAGCGGCACATATCCTATTGACCGCCTAGGTTCAGGACAATCAGGAGAATACTGACCCGGAGCTCCACAATTGTAGCACGAACCCCTTACTCTAGGTGGAGGAGTGGAATCTCTTGTCCCTTCTCTACGCAAAATAGTGTATTGTTGACCGATACGTGGTTTTGGTATAATGTTCTTTTGGTTAGGAGTGGAAGTATAAGTTACCTCCTCATGATTATTAACCGGACAGAGGAATACTTTTTCTTCTAGATAATTAGTCTGTAAACTGGGACAATTAGTCTTAGAATGACCTTCCTTCCCACAAGCGGTATACCAAACATTGGCATTAAGGTTCATTTTTCCGTTTGGCTTTAACGTTAGACATCTGGACTTTAAATCACTCATTTTTTTCCTAATAACTCAACACTTTTTCTTAATGGATCCATCTTTTCATATTTCTCCATTCTTTTCTTTCTATCTGAATTCCTACTCTTTGATTTCTTATAAGAAAATTCTTCTTCTGATGAAGAAGAATAAGACAAATACTCTGAAGACTCTTCCTTGTCTGTTGGATCAAATTTTGATTCAGACTCAGTAGATGATTCAGATTCTTTTGTACGTTTCAATTTATGTTTTTGCTACTTTTTCTCTCATTCCTCCGTCTTCGAGAAATTTGACAAGTTTCATAATTTTTGGCAGAGGCAATGAAATCTTCCAAAGACTGTCGACGATAATGATCTATTTTCTTAGGCAAACCACCCAAAAACCATTCGTTTTGCATAGGAACCGGATACTGGACTCCTAATTTTCCTATTAAATTCTTAACTCTACGAGTATACTTTCTAAGCAATTCCTTTGGATTTTTCTCAACAGAATTAAGTCGTGCCAACAATTTGGTGGAGTATCCTATCTCCCTAAACCAATTGAGAAATGTTGCTTTTAAGACATTCCAAGTATTAATTGTTTTTTGTACTAATTGATTGTACCGAATCCTAGTCTACTTTCGTAGAAGACCTGACAAAATTCTAACTTTGTCCTTGACTATATGTTCTTTATTTGCTATAGTAATAGATTCAAACGAGACAAATAACTGTCCGCATGTTCCAACGATGATCCCTTAAAGAAATCAAATTTGATTTTGGTAGATG
The DNA here is from genome assembly GCA_029204225.1 of Diphasiastrum complanatum. NCBI lineage: Eukaryota > Viridiplantae > Streptophyta > Lycopodiopsida > Lycopodiales > Lycopodiaceae > Diphasiastrum > Diphasiastrum complanatum. The sequence goes on along the minus strand of CM055092.1, from coordinate 55,030,828 downwards.
TGCGTGGTGCTGGGTTCGTCATATTATCAGGTGGTGAACTAGGATGACTAGGAGGATCAGGATCTAGACTACGCTCAGATGATGGTTCTGATGTCAAAGACTTTGATTCTCAATTTGGTTCGGAAGTGGAATCAGATGAATCTGATTCTGATGATTCTGTAGAACTTGGACCTTTTCTCAAATGAATCTACAAACGTTGTAGTGGCATTTAGAAGATTGTTAAATGCTTCAGGTGTTAATCTTGCTCTAACTAGAAAATTCTGCAAATACAAGCTCTAGATTTCCTATATGCTTCTAATCGATGTGCACGCTCTAAACGTTTCTATTCAAGGTTGCTTGAGAGTATGTTCTTGGCATGCGTTACATGAAAAAGATTCATAGACTTAATACACTTAAAAATATCACAAAAGATGAAATTCATCCCCCTGGCAACGGCGCCAAATTATGTGGTGGCCAAGTCGTTATAGATTTTCACAAAATCAATGAATTAAGTAGTATAAAAGGTTGATTGTTCTCAAAGAGAGAGAATAATCTCTTCTTTTGTATGATAAATGTATGCAAGATGGTGAATGGAATGTAATGTATAATATTCACAATGAATACTATAGTGACATATCTAGTTATCCAAAGATATTTGGGTAAATTGACATCCAGAAACACAATGGTGAAACGATTTGGTCAAGGTCTATGATTATAAAGGTTACTTTATCTTCCCAAGCTCTTAGGATCACAGTAAGCAATTAGATCAGATAGCAACTAGCAATTAAATTCATCAAACAGAATCGAATTGGCTAATGATTCCTCTTAATTGGACACAGAGAATCAATTCTTATCACAGAAAGCAACAGAACAGAGCATCAGACAAATTCATAATCTGAACACATAGCTCATTCAGAATTGAAAGAAGTTCCGCTTATGGTTATGCTTTAATAGCTTTGGCTAATCCTTGCACACAGTAGTTCTGTTGCTCCCCTGGTGACGCCTGAAAATCCAAGTAGAGAAACTAAAATTCAGTAACAAATGAAAAATTATGTGTGACGTAGACAGAAGTATTGTCATTCATAATAACATGAAGTAATGCAATAATATATTAAATGAAAAGTACCTCATGCTTTGTTTGTTGTTTTGATCCAGATGCTGAATGCAACTCAAAAATATTGTTTTTAAAAACAATTCAAGAACATCACTTCTCCAAGAACTCGACTCCAAGAACAGCCCGAGAGAAAATGTGTGAGCTATTTTTTACGCATTTTTTTTATTTATTTTTAACCTAATTTGGGGACGTCGAAATTCGACGTCCTAACACATCGGATAGACGTCGGATATATTATTTTGATCATTCTATAACAAACATCGGATTCTGACGTCCAAGGATACGTCGGATAGACGTTGGATGGGCGTCGGACATCCGTCGGTGAAATTTTTGGGATCGTTCTAGCACGTCGTGCCTGTCGAACTGCGACGTATTTTAAAGTCGTTGGATTCCGACGACCTTATAGTGACGTGTTTTTCCAACGTCCGTGACGAATTAAAAAAAACTTAAACCTGCGATTCACGTCGCAAAACATCGACGGGCGTTGGTTGTGATGTACATTAGATTTACCAAGTTAGAAGTGAGGAGGAGTGCTGAAATTGTCACTTCCAACCTGATGAAACTTGATCAATCATGAGATCTATGTTCATGATAGGATCTCACACGTGTGGATCCTGTTCCCACATGTGAAAGGATGTACATAAAGTACTTGTAAATAGTTAGATTCATTTTGGTTCAATCTACACTAATGTGAATATGATTTGTGACTAGAATCTAAGAAAAAGTCACTTTGACCAATTTCCATGTAATTAGCTTGCACTTCCATGTGAATGAGTAAATGCTCCCACATGTCAAGTTGTTGTTCACAGTGTGGATCAGGTTGTAGAGGATAAGATTTAGATATTCCATTAGATCATGTTTTATAGGGATACTTTTATGGAGACTAGCTTCTTGGTTTCTAGCTAATGAGATAAGTCAACTTTGGATAATAAGCATATTTGGCTCCCATTGGTGGATCTAGATGACTAGGCACTTTTAACACGTGTGAAGGGCCTACTGGACAGTACGCATCTCATGGATGTACTTGATCTATGAAGAGATCAACCATTTCAATAGAAAGTTGATGAGAGATTTCCAATCTAGCAATTTGCTTGTGATTCACCCATTAGTCTTGTGTTTTATGCTTGGAATGCTATCTAAGGTTATGTACTTTGCTCTCTTGTCACAGTCCGTACAATCACTTGTATTCCACACGTGTGAGGCTGCCCTTAATGATTTTTGATCTTTACATTAGTTGATCTTGCTAAATAGTTCATGATCTTTGTGTAGATCAAGATCTAGTCAATAGTTTCTGATAGATTCTAGATTTGGCAATCTACTACTCTTGTAGATTGATTAAGTACAATCAATCATTGGCCTTTTTCTAACAAAATCACAGAGTACACCAATCAATCTCCGTCATTCCACTTATTTATAGTTGCACTTGAGTCATGACTAGTCATGCATATTTCAGAATTTGAATTAGTATAGTGGACATCAAGCACATGAATGGGGATAATAGAATGAAATATATTTTGATAGATATATATTTTTTAGCATATAAACATACCTTGCGTGGTTTCAATATATGTTTCAAACTTGATTTGTGTGATTTCAATATATATTTCAGATTTGATTTGTCTTGTTGTTAGATCCTTAATTGCTTTAAATGTTGATTCAAATGGATGCACTTGTTTGTGTATCAATTTGATGTGAATAGATGTGACAAGACCTTCTTTGTGATGAGAATGTATTAAGTCAATGTAGAGTCGATGTGACAAAAAACTGTCCAATACAAATAAAATTTTGCATGTTCATACGATGATTCAAAGCACTATTTCAACCTGACAATGCATTTTTTTGGTAAGTTTTCAGGCTTTTGTGATATTTTTCTGCAAGCTTTAGAAATTTGAATGCGTCAATTTTACACTAAGGGTTATGTCTATTGGTGGCTTTTGTTTTTGTCCTTACTAGCATGTGTTCTCATGTTGACACATATTTGGTGTTCTCATATGTATGTAGCAAGTAAAGTCTTGATATGCTTAACAAATTGCACATCTTTGGTTTTGGTAAGTCCTAGTTGTCTATGCCTTTCCTTCACATGAAAATATAGTTCATCAATAAATGAACAAAAATGAGTCAGATTAAATGCTTCTTAGATGAAATATTTGTTGAAAGCACTTTGAATCTTTAATCCAATCAGCTTTTTAATTGCAAATTGTGTGTTCGAATAAGTCTTTTGCAAAGCTCTGTTGATATTCTTAAAGAAATGTTGGCATGATTGTAGTGTTTAACGTTTCTAGTTTTATTGCATGTATTAAGATGTAAGCAAATATTATTAAAGATGACTTAAACAATGTTGCGTATGAAATAGGTGATATTTCGTGCAAACGGAACTATTTGGCATATTCCCTAGATTCCAATTAAAAAAGCTAGTTTTTTTGCATATTTTTTAACATGGGAGCACAAGATAAAGAGAGAGAAATTTGACCAAAAAATGGAGGGATAAAAACTCTCCAAATTTTCAAACAAAATTTTGAAATCCTTAAGAAACAGACTATTTCTAATTTGCAATAATGGTCATTCATCAATTCATTCTTGAAGTTGCAATGTTTTTACATTCTTTCCAAATCGACTAATAATTGCATGATACAAATCTCAATAAAAATGATCTAGTCCAAATATTTTGCAAAAATGTGCAAACGAAGAAATTTCAATACCATGAAAATTGAGCTAATTATTAAAACCTAAAATGCATCATCATCGATATCAACACCTCCAGAGTCAACATCATTATTATAATTGTAGAGGGTGAGGATGTAGATGAGCCATTTTCTTTGACACTATCCACAAGAACATCATCCTCATCTCTATGCAATCCGAGCATAGCTTCAATTTGTTTATGTGTTCTTTTGGAGGATGTTCCAGTCTCGTTAGGGCACACTTTGGCTGGAAGCCGTGCTTTGATAATATCTTTTGTTGTCTTTCTAATGCGGCCCGATTTAGTTAGGTGAAAATCAAACACAACAATATCAACTTCATCAAGAACAAGTACGCTTGTGTGCGGTTGGTTTTTGGCTCCCTTTCATTTTCTTTTTCCAGATACATTCCCCACCATTTCTGGACTATACTTTCCATTAAATGTATTGGGATGTTGTGTTCAAAACTAGTGTACCACAATGGATTCAAGTTCTCCATTTGTTGATTTGATAAATCAAGAACTTTGCACAACCAGAACGAATGACCAAATGGATCATCAAGAGCAAGGGGTAGCAGCCATGGTACCAACTTTTATGTCTTGTACACTTCCATGCCACATATTCACAAGGTCCTCTTGCCTTTGACGAGATCTTTGAGCACCCAAATCAATACTTGACGCTTTTTTTGTTGGAAAAAAGTAGAACCAAGAACATCGACCCTCTCCTCACTTAGTACTTGGTTTATGTTATCTATAGAATCCACCTTGTTCAAAACTAATTCAATCTAGGACTTTTCATAGAATGGATCATATTTGTGAAAAATTGCCTACATTGGCAAATCTAGCCATGTAGAATATTGTACATTTTGTCAATATTGTTTGTTGGTTACTTGAATGGCCAAAGTGCCACTTGTACATACACACCTAAAGTAGGTTACCACGAGTCAAGAGGAGTGGTTGTGTCCATTTGGTAGTGATTCCTACTTTGTAGGATCTAGACCATGACTTATGATGAGATTTGTACCTACCATGCACCTACCAAGCATGACTCTTGGATCTAGGCTAGGGTTTTCACATTAGGGCAAGAAAATGGAGTCTACTTCCTTATTACATGCTGGATTTTCACCTAACTTAGCAAAGGAGGTGTGTTTTACTATGTATTCTCATTCTCCATAGTGAGAAGATAGAAACTTTTTGGAGCCTCAAGGAGAAACTCGAGTTTCCTCTCATTGTATGGTGATTACTCTTGATTTCCAATGAAACCCAGCTTTGGCACTTTGTAAACATTGTCTACAGGCCGTACTACAGCCTTATTTCCACACGTGTGGAGTTGGATTACATTAATTGATCAATGCTTTGATTGTCTCTACTTGTTTCCTATCAAGCTGCTAAACTAGATCTTGTTTTTCTGATGACTAGTTTATGATAGATTGTTTAACAAGCATACAATCACCTTGTGGATCATTCAAAGATCCATTTATGGTCCTTAGTACTGTACTTTTCACAAGATTTGCTACACACTTCATTGGTGTTGTTCATGGAATCTCTTTCAACTAATGACTCAAATGATACAACCTTGTTAGATGAATTGCTCAATAATTCATCAAGGTTGTTAATGCAATTTCTGTCAACTGGTGACTCAATTAATATAACCTTGTTTGAAGAATTGCACAAAAGCTCATCAATGTAGTTCAATGAATCTCCCATTTTGACATTGGACTCAACATACGAAGTATTAGACAACTCCTTTTCAGATGATATGCTCAAAACTTGATCAATGTTGTATATTGAGTCATCACTATTCAACTTTGAATTTTCATAGGACTGAAAAGAGAACGTGTCCTCAACACTCTTAGTTGTGAACTCCATTGACCTACCTATCGGATTGGGTAGTGGACTTGAGATTGAAAATGATTTCGAAACATCCCCAATTAGTGAATTGGATATTGGAGAAGTGTCAGAAGAATATGAAGCCTTGTCGGAAGAGAATGATAATGCCATTTAATCTAGACAATGCCAAAACTTGTTTGAAAAAAATGAGGCCAAAACAATTAACTAAGAGTATCGTCTTCAGATAAACATAGTAACTAAAAAGGTCTTGTTGTAACCTTTATATATGGTATGTAGCCCATGGACTCCAACATTTATTATAATTATTTAATGAATTTCAAACTTAAATTCATTCTTAATTATAATTGGAGTCCATGCCCACAAATATGAGAGAGAGATAAATCATTTTCTAACTAAAGAGAGGAGAGGTGGCATTTCTTGGGAGGGGAGAGAGGATTTTTGGAGGAGTACAAAGCTATTGAGGACTGAATCAAGAAGTTTAATGGCGTGTTTAGCATATGTTACAAGCACACAATGAGTAGGTATGCTTTTTGTTTAAACTTTTGTAGAATCTTTAGATTCTAAAATGATGCTTTTTCGATGTCTACTTACTTTTGCAAGACAGCTCTTCCCAAGAGTGTCCTTTTTCTTTTGACCAACTACATCAAGAGATAGGATGAACTTTAGATTTGATCCTTGGGATCGAACATGAGGTTCATCCTCAAGCAATAAAAATTCTCGAAGCCCACATTCCAGGCTTTGAAGCAGCAAATCAAACAGCTTAGTCCTATGATAGCACAAAAGATCTTGTCAAAAATAGAGAATGAACCCTGGGTTCCATTCAGGGTTCATCCAACTCCCTCTTCTCAGGTTCTTAACATCTATTTGCACTCCCAATAGGTTCTAGTTCCTCTGAAATAAAAAACAACCACAATTAAACTGTTAGTCCATTAGAAAATATGTGAAATCTACTGGCATTGATCTCCACCCTATTTGCACAGTGATATCTTACTAGACAAAAATGCTTCTTTGATCTCTCTGAATGCACATCACCATAGGTACTCAGCTAGCGACCACATCTGTCCTCAGGCAACGACCACATCTGACCACGTCTGTCCTCAAGTAGCGACCACATTCACTCCCTTCCAGTCGCCACTCTCCTGCAATATTTGTCTTGCAAATCAGCACTGCCTGCCAAAGAAGTCCATTGCAGCCTTCCAAAGAAGTCCATCGAATTGCAATAAGTTCATCGCTGCTTGTCTATGAATTCCATCGAACAAAAGGAGCCAGCCCATCACTGTTTGGCCTGTCTATGAAGTCCATTGAACAAAAGAAGCTAGCCCGTCGCGGACCTGAGCATACTGATATTTCCAGTGGTAGTTGGAAAAAATTGTTCTCTGAACTCTGGAATCGTCGATCTCTGGGATCGACACCAGGGTTTAGCCACACATTTTCATGGCTTTGAATCCACAGATCGATCCCCGGGATTGAGCCCGGGGTTCAGCCACACATTTTCTTGCTTTGAACCCACAGATCATTCCCTGGGACCGACCCCAGGGTTCAACATAGTTTGTTTTCATTGTTTTTCTTGGGTTTAACATTGTTTTTTTTTCTTTTTTGGTGAAAGCTAGGATAATAAGTTTTTTATTAAAGGCTCCTCATTTGAACCATGTGATTAGGTTAGCTCGATCTTCTCCTTTGAACCGTGTAAAATAACTCTTTTGTGGCCCTTTTTAAAAAAAATCTAACTTAAAATTAGCGAATTTATCGACTTAAAACTTTTAGATTATTAGGTTTTTTTTTATAAATTTATCAATGTTTTGAATCATAAATTACTATTTAAGTTTCAACATGTCATATTCATATTGTTTTTTTTATGGCAACATAGTTTTTTTTTTAATTTAACTTGAGAGTTTTTTTCCAAAATAGCACTGTTTAACCTTCGCCTAGTGAACCTTCGCCAGTCCTATTTTTAGTTTCTGATTTTCTAGATCAAGTCTCTGTCAAAATTTGGATCAAATCTGATATATTCTAAATTGGGTTCTGAGAGATTTATCATTTTTGAGAAGTATCGATTGATCAAATTTCGGTAAGGTTTTTATCATATAGAGTCAGATTCTCGAAAAAGGGAATAGATCTAGTAGATTTGATCTGAGATAGTTTTTTGGAAAAAATCTAGATCCAATCTCATTGTCCACCTGATCTAAATTTGTAAAGATGGCTGCCCCTGGAGCTACTCGTAGAGGTGCTCCACAAGAAGTCAATCCAATTATTGTTAGAAGAGCACCCCGATTGGATCTACCCAAGTATAATGGATTAACAGATCCAGTTAGATTTCTTTACATCTATGGTGAATCCTGTGAGGTCTATGGTGAGATTTATCCTCAAGATAAACCTAAGCTGTTTCCTATGACCTTAACAGGCGCAGCACAAGATTGGTACTATAACCAAGATGAAACGAAGCGTACAGATTGGAAGGTTGTTAAATGAGCCCTTATGACACGGTTCAAATCGCGGAAGTTTATGGAAGACCATTTCCTACTTTTAAGTAAAGTTAAAATGAAAAGGCGGGAAACGGTTCGAGATTACATCGAAAGGGTGAAACGTCTCAGATCTGAATGCAAACCTAAGCTGATTAATGAAAATGCCATGCTTATGTGGTTTTTGTTAGGTCTACCTAAATGGATCAGACGTGAGCTGAAACGCCATAATGAGTACGCACTTTTGCAAAATGCTTGTGGACGGTGCAATTCGGGAGGAGGATGAAGATTCAGATGATGAGCCGAATGTCAATATGTTGCCTTATACAACAGGGCAGACTACAACGACATCTACCACTATTGCATCAATGAATGCCAATGCTACTGTAGAAATGATGCTCAATGAGTTCGAGAAACTTGGGAAGACCCAAGAGAAATAGATGGAAAAGTTGCAGTTGCAATTTGATGAGAAGATCAAAGCATTGGAAAATTTCCATGGAGAAGCAAACAAGAAACCTGAGAAGGTTGCAAAGACTTTTTCTACCAGAGAAAATATCTGGTGTTCTATTTGTACAGGAAATCACACAATGAACGAGTGTCCTCAATTGAAAAAATGAATAGAAATCAATGTTTGCCATCTGTGTAATTCACCTGACCATGAGATTGTTTTTGGCAACTTCAACCCTCGGATAATTCAACAACGGTATGCCTAGATGGAATATCGAGAACCACAGTATGGAGGAAATCCAGTAGCAAGACTGCGACAATCTACACTTGGATACCCGGAACGTTTAGCTTTCTAGCCCCACCAAAACGCTCTGCTCGTCCTACCAATTTGATGGAACCAGAGTCCTACGGAAGTGCTGAGCAATGGAGCTATGGTAATGATCAAGAAGGTGGATCTTCAGAACAGTATGCCATTTATGCTGCCGCTCAACAACAAGCCTCGAGAAGTTGGACCAGAGCACCACTTGGATGCTTTGCATGTGGAGAAAATCACAGAGTTGCAGAATGCCCAAATAAAGAAAACTCTGTACCATTCTATCGTGATTGTGGATATGGGCATTGCTATAAATAATGTCCTGCAAGACCGAAGCCACCACCAGCTACAGCACCTATAAATTTGATAACAATCAAGCAAGGATCAGTAGCTCAGAATAAACCAAGTGCACTCTTGATGGTGGTCACCAGAGCACAAAAGCAAAAAGAACCAGTAGTGGATATAGTATCTGCTGATTCTATACCATTGAACGATACACCAACAACATCTCTGTTCTGGGGTAAAACCAACAGGGTTACACCTAACACAAGTTAGTAAAATCACCTTCATGTAAAACACCTACATGAACCACTGAGTGAAATACTCCCTAACTTAGGAGATTTAAAGTTAAAGAAAATAATAATAATTACAGTCTGACATTATCCACAAACTCTAACAGACAATTTCTAAAAAACTTCCAAGTACAACTATCCTTAGAATCCAATTCTAAGATAGGATAATTCATTCAATTAGAAACTCTAGGAAAATCATTAAGATGTAGAATGATTAAAACTCAACCTTGTGTATCCCAAATACTTTTTTGAGTTAAATGCTCCTATTTCTAGTACCAAATGCAAGAAAATAGCATTCATTCATCTTAATAGACTTGTTTGTCTCCTATGACAACTGGAGATCCAATCAGATAACGAACTATACTCTTTGTAGACCATAACCTGCAGTAGAATAGCATCCACTAAATAAATAAGATAATGTTTGTGAGATCCATAGGTTCCCAATTAAAATACAGGAGTAAAGACATTCAAAATACTGATCTGAATTCTTACTCAATTAATAGAACAAGACTTTATTGTCACACTTAAGAACCATTACAATTCCTTACAGTCCTCTGACAATAATTAAGTATCTATTTATGATTCGTCAATCATAAATATTTAGATTCGTATGATTCGTCATCATAATTTTCTGGAATCCAAAATCGTACTTAAGTATTTACAAGTTACTAGAATATATGTCCAACATAATTCAGGAAAAGTAAGAATCGTTCCAAAATCTTTTCGCTAAGAAAATACTGGATTTAGAAATATTCTTCAATCAGGATTCTTTAACTGAAGTGCAAGATCCAAGTTCTATAACCACTGGTAATTAAAGATTGAACGCATACCAAAATGACAATCATCTTCAACTACAAAAACTTTAGATTATAATCTAGAATCAAATCTAGATATCCAAAATCCTGCTGAATATCAATTCAGATATTATTCTTGGATTCATTATGATTTGTTATTCAATTGGGCGCTCTGGGATACAATCACTAATGAGCTGAGTCTATTCCTTAACTAAGGAATACTCTACCCCAAGAATACTTTATATCCAATTTTAACTGATGAATTCAAATGATTCACTAATCATGCGTCTTACAAGCAATATAAATCAAAAACTATCAGTTCCTGGTGAATCCACATCACACTTATCATTTTACCAATTAACTTCATCCTGGAGTAATCAACTACTCAAGTTAATTTCCAATGATTCAAAAATCTTAAATGTCTAGGTGAAGAATTGAATTATACTAGTATGACACCACATTTAGATCCTTATCCAAATAATTTATAAGTTAATCCATAAATCTTATGATACAAAGATTTGTTAACTTTGCAAGTGTCTATCAAAACAATAGTTGATCATATGTCTATGTTTACTGACTAGGTTAAGTGCCCCAAATAACTCTAGTAACCAAGAATACACAGTAGATTCATACAAGATTAATCGTGCACATATGTGAATAATCTCACTATGACCCAGTACATAAACACGTTTTTATCTGGCAGATTCCTCTAGAACCCACATATGTTACTCACATACCTCACTGAGATCTTGTAACTCAGCTACAAAAGATTTTCTATTTCTCATGAGTAAATAACATATCCAAAAAATCTCTTAGACGAATAAAATTCACTCTCAACAGTTTTCCAACCCAGTTTACCTCTAATTATATAATTTCTTCCACTCAATCAACCCCTCTCTGATTCTAGTACTAAACTAAGATTAGGTTGATCCAATATAGAACTCTTAGACTCAAATTATGATCAAACTTACTTCTATTCCAATCAAAATGAAATTAGTAACATTTAACGTTTTACTGTACTACTTATAGATAATGATTCAAATATCAAACTTGTTCTAGTTCCAGATTTTCCACCACAATTTCTAGAAAATTTTTGTTTTTTTGAAAAGTTTCAATTAGGTATCTTACTCTAAATCTATCCAAAATTACTTTCAGACCAAATCTCATTTCTATACCACCGTTGGTTCTCTTCCAAAAACTATGCAACCTACAGATTTCCAAAAAGAATTTTATCCCACCACTTCACCCCTCCTTTTAAAGAAATTATAAATTTCAATAAAAGTTAACTGGAAAGATGATATATAAAAATAATCAAATCCCAAAAAAGTCAATAATAAGTGTATTCCACAAAAGGATTCACTCTATTACATACAAGACTTTCCCTTCTTAAAGGCCTTAGCACAACCCCAAATCAGCCGCCACCATATCCACACAAGCCCTAATAACCGCCATCCTAATTGAATTTTGAGAGCCTCTCATCTCAAAGCCATTGAGAGAGAGCTCTGAAGCTCCAAAGCAAGATCATAGCCGCCATCATCGTGAGGACAGGGGAGGGAGAGCCAGGCAGGTCGCTAATCACATATCCATCAACGGGATTGAATTATCCAAGATCAATCCAGAACAACAGTTTCTGACCTCCATGCAGTCCTGGTGAAGCACTCCTTGGCTGACTAATCCACTGTCATACGCACTCCTTCAAAAATCCTTTCCAACGACTCCATTCAAAACTAGAATGAGTTGGATTTATTTCTCATGCAACTTTTTTGAAGAATCCCAAGTTTCTGCTGGAAACTAGTTTCTCAGGGGATGATCCAAACTTAAATCCATCGCAAGAAAATGAGCTTCCAACCACTCTTGAAGAATCCATTGGATAAGGAATCCAATCTAGAGCTTCAAGGAGGTCATTGTCAAAATATGGGCAACAGATGAAGGCTTTCCAGAGGAGGCATGCCAGTTAGCACTACTCTTGCCTTCCACCTATCTTACGCCTTCTGACAATCCACACAGAGGATTCAGGGCTCAATAAACCGCCTATTTGTTACGGCACCATCCATCTATAACCAAAAGATAGAGACACAAGTATTAACAAAGATAACAAACAGATTTCTTGGTCCAATAGGGTTATCTTCTAGAGAATCAACCCCATGTCCTGTCTTGTAGAGAACAACAATTGAACTAATCATGTTCTGGCTAAGTGACTGTAGGACACGGCTGACTGTCCATCGCTCAGAAATTGAGACTTCAAAAGTTTAGAAACTTTGTCAACAGTTCTTCCAATCTATGTTCCTAAGCATGCAGATTCATTGGAGGATCTACTTAGGCAAACCTTTTAATCCTCAATCTGCAGCCACTAGAATCCTAATGAATATTGTTTACAGTCCATAGAAGATGAAAAGTATCAAATTCATTAACAATTTTTGTGAATCCAACTCCATAATTCCCTTGAGAAAAAACAGCACTCCAACCGGGATGTAATCCAAGCGCTTCAACTTCCAAATTGATGTAGGCTTGTCTCCACACCTATCCAAGACCGCATCTTAGTTGGGCTCTGATACCAATGTAGAGACCCTAAAGAATTGCCCCTAAGATGAGGATAGGAGAACACAATAAGAGAGACTGTGGAGCCAAACCGCCCAACCAATCCTAGATCAAAACTGGATCTAGCCCCCAAGCCATGCCATGTGAAGCAAGAGGAGAAGAGAGAAACTGGTGACCTAAACCCAATATGTCGATGGAATAATCTCGACTCATTATATAGAGAGTAGAGTCATGTGCATGAAACCATGCAACTCCCATGCAGGTCAACTATAAATAGATCACATCTCTTAATGCAGTCCTCCTGTCTATATCCGTCACACAGACATGCAATACTCCATATGTGTCAATTAGAGTGTCTGGGTCCTCTCAAGGTAATTAGTCACAAACAGGCCTCAACCTGGAATTAAATCTCGGCGTGACCAATAATCTTGAGTACTGGAGGGCCGGTCCATGTTAGGACTAATCCAGGTCTGTAACCGAATATGGCCATAACATTGTTCTTGTTCTAGCAAAAAGATCTAAAAACTAATCTCTTTCACAAGAGAAAAGCTCAATCAATTCATTTAGTAGTCGTTGAGGCCTTTGATATGGATAACCAAACTTCGGGGGCATCTAAAAATCGGAGTTTTCTTGTTATTGCTGGAAATGGAAAAACATCACATACTCCTCTTCTTCGAGTGTGCATTGGAACTTTACACTTGTCAACCAAGGAGAAATATCCAATAATCATCAATTCAAAGCAGCTAACTAGCCTTTCTCCAGGAGCATATTTATGTTTGTTTTGTACCTGAGAAGAAAAAAAACTTGAGAGAACTGAATTTAGTAGATTAAAATAAATAGAGCATGATATATCAATTTAATCTACTAGATATTAACAACAAAATCATAGAAATTACCATATCAATGATTCATAACCATAAGATTCATCCTTCAAAGCCTTTGTCACTATTGCAGTTTGATTAGTGGAGTGAAAAATAAGAAATCTCCATAACGATGATGTGATTTGTTCCTTAAATGATTTCACTATATGCAATATTTGTGCATATGTGTATGCACAATCATCATTTATTGCACCCTTTAGCTTAAATCCATATGGTATATCAACTATTGCTAGTGCATAGTCACGCTTTGGAACATCATTGAGTACATTTTTCACATCGATGTTGTACACTTGCCAATGAAATGTCTCTAGAGGATTAGCAGGGCTAGTGAATGGTCATGTACTAGGATCACTTGTCTCAACATATTACAATCTATCTCTTCTCTCCTTTTCATTGCGTGCAACATCCATATGATCTTTGAGACTTGCATTGAAATAGGAAAATTTAAAGATTTTGAGCTGATTCTAGTTTTTTGAGATTAGAATATAAGAGTGTTACAAAGTACAATAATAAAAACAATAACTATAGATAAAAAACAAAAACCAAAGTTGATTGATATTAGAAAGCTATGAAGTATCAAAGATGCATCATATATACTCACAATGTTTCAAAAATGCCATATAAAATTGATTCAACGATGACTAAGAACTCGAGTTCAGATACTCAGCACTCACTTGCTCCCATGAGGAGCAATTTAATCGGACCATCATCTGTTATTGAAATCGAACATAAGTTTTACGAATGTAAAAAGAATACATGATTAGTAATATTAGAAAGACAAAACAACTTTTAAATTTGATGAAAACTTTTAAAAATGACAATCAAATAGTAGAGTTATTACGCAACAAACTCATTTGACATTTCGTACAATGAAAGCTCCTTTGCTTTGACTGTAGTGGGTTCTTTCCTTGCCTATCCTCAACCCAAGATCTAATCAATCTAGCATCAAGGAGATGAAGTTAGTTGTCACGCGTAGGTTCGTTCCCATGAGAGCGATAGTATAGTTCAGATTTCAACATCATATGGAGGATCTAACACTAACATCCATTAATACTAAGCATTAACACTACATCCATTATCCCTACTTCCATTAACCCTAAATCCACAACAATAGTAGGAACTTACTCTTTCTTTCTCTCCCTCTCTCTTTCACAATAAGCATAAAAAATAGCAATCCCAATAATGATCAAATCCAACAATTAGCAAAATCCAAAGAAAGCATGAGAGATGGAGGAAAAGAGAGGAGGAGCAAGGACATTCATCAATCCATTTCTAAAGAGAACCAATCTGCTTTATTGAAATGAGGAAATGAACATCAAGAGCAACTCGAGTTGGTCTCTTTTTATAGTAGAGAGGAGGACCCTGGCCTCTGAATCCTATTGGTCCAGTCTTGCCTCTCTTTTTATTCAAATTTTAAAAAGTGTGGGAACCATCAAAATTGGAGGGAAACCCAAATTCACTAACTTGACATTTAGGCCCTGCGACATTGAAAGTCCCGCAAAAAGGCCTAAAGTCCTTTTATTAACTTTTAACTGATCAATCAAATAACTATGTGATCATTGGATTGGACTTACACACGCAGGGTGCCAAATCCCTCTCACCTATTAACTAGGGTTAGGATTGCCTTGGGATCCGCAAACCCTCCAACAGTATCCCCCACCAAAACTGGTGGTGGTTACACCTGCAATATGCAGTTATTGGGGACTTTTATTGGCTTCACATCGAATCTTGATTAAATGATACTGCGCCTTCTCCATAAAGTCGAGACGTGCAGTATTGAAATCCAAATTGTGGGGTAGGAAACAATAGTGGGCTCCGGCAATCCACTTGGAGGTTGTCCATGAGGTGAAGTGGGATTCCCAAGAGCCTCCCATCATAGCCGCACGAAAGTAGAGACGAGCAATCGACAGCTGATCTTTGATTTGCTCTGAGGACATTGGCGTATTTGGATCGAATGCCAGAGGAGGGAGGCAATCATCCCATTTGGTTGTCAATGACGCCATCAGAGTTAGATCTTTAGCAAACATTGCCGATTATCGCACCGTGGGATCTAGAGAGTGGACATACTCTCTTTGATATGCTTGTAAAGCACAGTGGAAGTCCACTGAAATGGTCCAGTTGTAAGGCTGATGGATGATTGGCCAATTGGGCATATAGATTGTGATTTTGTCCATAGCCAACCCCAAATCTTTCCATTTATTTCTTCACGGCATTGGCACGTAATAGGGATCTACCCGCAACTGGCGAGGGCTGGCGACGTAACTTCTAATTGGTTCCAAAGTTTTCTCAAAAACCGTGATTCTCCATGCCGACTGCTCTCCCAGTGTAGGTATTTTGTCCAACTCTTTGCCAGCCTCGATCTCGGAGGTCTTAAATTTCAAAACCCATCCATCACGCGAGGACTCATGCAGATTTTGCTTTAAGAAGGTCTGGATCTGGTCCTCGACGTTGATGGGCCTTCTAAATAGAGGTCTTGTCCTTGATGAGGATGGACCCGCTTGTACTGTCGGTATGGTTGGTGGTTGATCTGCTATATCTGGAGCTCTCTCCCTGGTCCATGCTCGAATCAATCCCTGTATCCATTGGTACAGCTTCTTGGCGCGGGGGGGGGGGGGGGGGGGGGGGGGGGGGGATTGCGGCATGACCGGGACGAGGATTTGTGGTCCGGCTTCCAACACTTGAGCGGCTACTTTTTCGTAGGCGGTGATGGTCTCTTTTGCCTTGGCCAACTCGATTGAAGCTGCTCCTTTGAACCTATCAAAGCGGCCTTGGAATCCATGAAGGGCCACTTTGTATGTCTCCACTTTTTTATATAAATACGCAATCTCTGTCGGTGTGACCCGATGATCAGGTATTTGCGTTTGCAGATAGGCATCACGCTCAAGGGTGGTCGCATTCAATTCACCTTGAATCCGTGTGCGATCTTGTTCAGCCATCTATGATTGCCCCTCCAACAGCTGTTAAAAATTCACAATTCTAGCTTGACTAGTTTTGGTCATATGACTTGTAAATAGTTAGATGGTCATGATGTGGCTTGTCACACGTGCCAAATAGCATAGGATTCCATTCATAAGGATGTTCTCAAGTATACCTAAGTGTTAGAACCTTTGGAATGAGTCCAAATTATGCTTAGATACAAGGGAGAAAAAATAGGAGCTATTTTTGGTAATTTTTGCATTGTTGAGGGATCTCCAAGATTCCAACCCTAACTTGGTAGGGATGAAAGATCCACAAAAATTAGCATTAGGGATAGGTTTAGGGCTACTTATACCTGCCCAAAACCGTGATGGATCATGTATATATAGGTGATGATATCTCACCAAAATCAATCAAGCAATTTCATGTTTTTTCTCTCATAATGGTGCAATTGCTCTCTATGTTCATAATTGTTTGAGTACTTGTGATTACTAATGATTATAGGATTGAATGTAGGTCTGGTGTACAGTACTCAAACTGTGGGAGGCCGTACTTTCACACGTGTGAAGCCTTCTTCAAGGATTTGGGCCATTTAGTGAGGTTCAAGCATAGATTTTTGATGGATTTTGATAGTTCAACTTGTGCTAATCTTATGAAATCATAATCTATTGTTTCCCTCATCATTTCAAGTGTTTTAGGATCCTTATTTGCTGTAATTTTTACATGGTATCAGAGCCTAAAGGCTGAAATGAGCTAAATCCTTGGTTTGCATTCAATTTGATCACAATTTTTGATCTAAATCTTGTGTAGATTGGATCTTAGCATCTAGTATTGATTCTAGAACTCAAAGTGAGTCAAATACATTGGAGATTGGTGTTGTGTGACTTCATTTGCGGGTGTTTAGGTGTCTAAAACCAGAGGCAAAGTTGAATTCAATTCACATTACCAAGATAGCAAGTTTTGCTTGCTCCAAGCATTGATTTCTAAGCGAGTTTTGGAGGTGATTTCATAGAGAAGGCTTTCTAGCATTCAAGGAGAGGTAAGATCAGAGTTTTGGGGACTCTTCAAGGCTGTTCTAAGGTGTAGTAGGCACCTCCTAAAGTGATTTAGGTTCAGTCCAACCATTGCTTGACTTATGCACCAAATTAGATCAATTTTTCTTCAATTTTGATCATTTTTTGCTTGTGATTGGATAGTAGATTGTGTTGCATCCTCATTAAGTTCCATTTAGATCTTTTACAAGTGATTTTGGAAGTATATTAGGTTGCTGAAATTCACTCTTGATCAGATCATTTGGAAGCTTTAATGTTCTTTATAGAAAGAGGGGCAATTCTACTAGTATTGTCTACTTCAATCAAGCAAGTGCATTGTTTCTAGTATTCTATGATTTGATTTTGTTAGAGATCATTCTTAGATCTTTATAGGAAGTCTATTACTGATCTTTTCAGGTCCCTAAGAAGTGGGATAAGGTAGACCTTCAATCAAATCAATAGAAGTAACCTTCATTTGTGTCAAGTCCTTGATTAGGAGACTAGATGGCATCTATAAATGCATATCTTTTGGATACTAATGAAAGGCTCAACAAAACTAACTATTCCATATGGAAATTTAGAATGGAATCTATCATGATCATGCAAGATCTGATGGAAATTGTAAATGGTAAGGAGGGTGAACCTATTCATCCTCAAGAAAAAGCCAAATACATCAAGAGGTGCAATGTTGCACTACATTGCATAAAAATGAATGTTGCAAATGAACTCTTAAGAGAGGTAGGAGATTGCACTTCAGCTCAAGATGCTTGGGAGACTTTGCAAAAGGTCTATGAATCCAAGAACCAAACTAGAATGTTAGCTTTGAAGAATCAAATCTATAGAAGCTATCAAAAGAAAGGAGAGAGTGCACATACTTTTGTCCTAAGAGTAAAGGAATTGAACAAAGAGCTAGCCTTTATAGGTGACCCTATCAAGGATGAAGAGCTTGTTCAACTCATATTGAATGGACTAAGCTTTGAATTTGACAATTTGGTTCAGGGATATGCAATTATGGGTAAGCTACCCATACTTGAAGAACTCCAAGGCACACTCATGGCCGAGGAATCAAGAAGGAGCCAAATGCAAGAGAGGATGGATAGGCTTTCCATCCAAGGTGGATATGACCAAGCTCTCTTCACCAAAGGCAAAGGCAAGTCCAAAGGCAAAGGATCAACATTCAAGAAGTCTACAAAGCTTGAGGATCAAGAAGGACCCCCAAAGGCATCTCCATCAACCACCAAAGTCAAGAAGGACAAATCAAAGGTGAAGTGCTACTATTGTAGCAAGATGGGGCATTATGCCTCGGAATGCTTCAAGAGGAAGCAAGATCAAAGCCAAGCCAACATGAGCAAAGAGGAGGAGGAGGAGAGGTCACATGAGGACTCTCTCATGATGTCCATATTTTCTTCAACAAGCTTCAAAGGAGAAGATCCTTGGTGGATTGACTCGGGTGCTAGTTCACACATGACTAGTAAAAGGGAGTTTTTCTCTTCTCTCTTATCTTATGATGGACCTATAAAGTCTATCTATACAGCAAATGATGAAGCTTGTAAGATTGAAGGAGTTGGTAGCATTCCCCTTTGCTTAGGATCTTCCAAAAAGATCAACATAGAAGGTGTTTTGTACATTCCTACAATAACAAAGAATCTACTAAGTGTTGGCCAAATGGTAGACAATGGTTTCAATGTTGACTTTGCTTCAAATGAATGTTTCATCAAGAAGAAGGGTAAGATAGTGGCTAAGGGCACTAGACTTGGCAAACTTTATAAGCTGGATGCATTTGTGGATACTAATGTTGTCATGTTGGCCGAGAAGAGCAAGATATCTACCTTTACTTTATGGCACAAAAGACTTGGACATGTCAACTCGGGTTCCATGGAGGCTATGATCAAGGAGGAGTATGCTTTAGGCCTACCAAGGTCTATTGGGAAGGAAGACAAGGTTTGTGAAGCTTGTGCCTTATCCAAGGCACATAAGAAGGTGTTTCCTAAATCCATCACAAAGTCATCTCATCCTCTTGAACTCATACACTCGGATGTGCACATTGCTAGCACCAAATCTAATGGAGGTTCATCCATGTTTTTAACCTTCATTGATGACTACTCAAGATATTGTTGGGTGTTCTTACTTTCCTTCAAGTCTCAAGTATTTGATACTTTTGTAAAGTTCAAGTTGTTTGTGGAAAAGCATCATAATCATAGCATCAAGATTCTTAGAAGTGACAATGGTGGAGAATTCATCTCCAATGAGTTCAAGGCCTTTTGTGAGGAGGAAGGGATCAAGAAAGAGACTTCTTGTCCTTACACTCCTCAACAAAATGGAGTTGCTGAAAGAAGGAATAGAACATTATGTGAATGTTCTAAGGCTTTAAGATTAGATGCTTGTTTGCCCAAATCCTTTTGGGGTGAGTCTCTTGTATGTGCAAACTACTTGATGAATAGGGTGTCTTCACTTCATCTTAGGCATAGAAGTACTTAGAGGGTCTGATTTTATCTTTATAAGTCAAGTAAACTATGCTCAAAGTCTTTTGAAGAAGTTTAAGATGGAAGTATGCAAAAGTGTTGACACACCAATGGAGCAAGATGTAAAAGTGCCAAATGAAGATGATGAAAGATCCTTCATGGACATCACTTTGTTTAGGCAACTTACAGGTTCCTTAATGTGGATCACTATAACTAGACCAGATCTTAGCTTTAGTGTATGTAGGTTGAGCCAATCCATGCAAAAGCCATTGAATATCCATTGGAAAAAGGCTAAGAGGATTCTAAGATACATCTCGGGTACATTGGATTTTGGGATTCTATATAGAGGAGATGTGATTAACCTTCATGCATTTAGTGATTCAGATTTTGCAGGGGACAAGAGGGATAGGAAATCAACAAGTGCCTATTCAACTTTCATAGGATAAGGTGTGGTTTCATGGCTTTCAAAAAAAAAAGCAAGAAACTATATCTCTATCTTCAACCGAGGCCGAGTACAAAGCTTTGACAACCACTACAAAGGAGGTACTTTGGATCAAGAGATTATTGGTGGAACTAAAGATCATGGATTCAGAGGAGGCACCAATCATCTACAATGACAATATATCAGCTCAACACCTTTCATCTAACCCAATCTTCCATGCAAGATCTAAGCACATTGAGATATGCCATCACTTTGTGAGAGAAATGGTGCAAGCCAAGGAGATTGCTTTGGAGCATGTTCCAAGCAATGAATGTGTAGCTGATCTACTTACTAAACCACTTCAAAAGACACCTTTTATGAAGTTCAGATCATCACTTGGAGTGATTAGTAAAGCAATGATTGAACCAAGCTAGATAGTGAGGAGGAGTGTTAAAAATTCACAATTCTAGCTTGACTAGTTTTGGTCATATGACTTGTAAATAGTTAGATGGTCATGATGTGGCTTGTCACACGTGCCAAATAGCATAGGATTCCATTCATAAGGATGTTCTCAAGTATACCTAAGTGTTAGAACCTTTGGAATGAGTCCAAATTATGCTTAGATACAAGGGAGAAAAAATAGGAGCTATTTTTGGTAATTTTTGCATTGTTGAGGGATCTCCAAGATTCCAACCCTAACTTGGTAGGGATGAAAGATCCACCAAAATTAGCATTAGGGATAGGTTTAGGGCTACTCATACCTGCCCAAAACCGTGATGGATCATGTATATATAGGTGATGATATCTCACCAAAATCAATCAAGCAATTTCATGTTTTTTCTCTCATAATGGTGCAATTGCTCTCTATGTTCATAATTGTTTGAGTACTTGTGATTACTAATGATTATAGGATTGAATGTAGGTCTGGTGTACAGTACTCAGACTGTGGGAGGCCGTACTTTCACACGTGTGAAGCCTTCTTCAAGGATTTGGGCCATTTAGTGAGGTTCAAGCATAGATTTTTGATGGATTTTGATGGTTCAACTTGTGCTAATCTTATGAAATCATAATCTATTGTTTCCCTCATCATTTCAAGTGTTTTAGGATCCTTATTTGCTGTAATTTTTACAACAGTTGCACCTGTTGCTTGGCATCTTGCACTGTCTGATCTACCTAATCTTGTGCGGTTGTCAGGGCGTTTTGCAGGGAGCTGATGTAATTTTCCAAGCGATCAGCTTGTTGCTGGGCCAACTTCTTTTCACTTTTAGTCTTATCTTCATGTTGTTTGGCTATCTTCAACTCTTGATCCAACTGGACAATTTTTTGGCTGATCAGAGTGTTTTCGGACCCCAAATTAGAGATTCTCTACTCCATTTCCTTCTTCTTATCCAGCATAGACTGGATCACTTGACCAAGGCTTGAAACCAACCCTAGAGCATCACCAGAATCGATGGTCATGGCGGCGGTAGCAGTAGGAGGATCTGATGGTACTGTCCTTGGTTGGCGTGGAATAGCTGCCACGGTCTCTTCTTCTTCAAAAATATCCTCCTCTTCAAACCCTTCAGGCACTGTGGCATCAAACTGTTTTGGTGATTTTACAGCTGTGTCGACCCGAAGTGTGGCTGGGCTACCTTGTGTGTGAGGTTGTTGGCTGGCATCTTCGACACCAACAATAGATTTATGGATATGCCCGAATCCTCTTCCATTGCAATAAAACCGGATGCAAGGGTTCATAATTCTGTCGACTAGGCCGTCGTGCTCGCTGGCAAACATCACATGTTTGAATAAAATTTTCTATGCCCTTATGAAGTGTAGGCCACCAACAACCGGATTGCAAAAGTTTGCGAACAATAATATCTGTAGAGAAGTGTCCTCCACCCATGCCATCATGTGAAAACATGATTAAATCTGGTACTTCATGTGGTAAAACACACCTTCGTAAAATATTATCTGATCCACGATGGTACAATTGTCCTGCAATTAATTGATAAGGTTGAGCCTTATGAATCAATTGTCTCTTCTGTACTTTTGTTCCTAGCATCAGGTACTCAACAATATCTGTCGCCCACTCAGGTACTGCTTCAACATAGAACAACGCAGTTCATCATCCACTTCAGTATTAACTGAAGTGGATTCCATTCGTGAAACGTGATCGGCTAGATAATGTTGCTTTCCCTTCCGAACCACAATCCGAAAGTCAAGTCAGTCAATAATAATAACCATCTTGCAATACGTCTAGTATTGCATGTCTTGTTTACCAAGTAAAGTAACGGTTGATGATCCGTATAAAATGCAAAGTGCGTTTCCATGAGGTAGTGACAAAATTTTCGAACAGAAAAAATCATGGCTAGCGCTTCACGTTCTATTGTTGAATGATTTTTTTCTGGATCTGTAAGTTGACTGCTTGCAAATCGTATAGGATAATCCTTCTTATAGTCACCTGGCTATGTCAAAACTGATCCAATGGCGTATTTTGAGGCATCCGTATGAACATGAAACTTTATCGTCCAATCTGGAGGACGCAGTATTGGTGCTGAAGTTAATGATTTTTTTAACTTTTCAAAGGCTTCTAATGCCTCTACTGTCCAGTTAGTTTGTATATAGGTCGTGCTAAATCTGCAAAGAAGATAATAAAAATTCGATAATAGTTCGCATGACCCATAAACACATTGTTGCTAGCGATGGCAATTCCACAATAACTTTGATCTTAGAATAATTTGTGGCAATACCATGTCTTGATATCACATGTCCAAGCACAACTCCGTGCGAAACCCATATCTGGCATTTTTTCGGATTTAGAGAAATTTGATATTTGTGGCATCTTTCAAATACTTTCTCCGATCGATCCAGGTGGTCTGTATCTATACTATGAACTCCCAAGTCGTCCAAGTAAATTCCAAGAAATTTTTGCAGATAATCTTTAAAAGCAAATTGCATTACTCTTTGGAATGAACTTGGTGCATTACAGAGTCCAAATGACATTACTTTGTAAGCATAGATGCTCCATTCTGTTGCAAAAGCAGTTTTGGGGCGATCGGCAGGTGCAATCTTAACCTGATTGTAACCACTAAATCCATCCAGGAAATTATAAGCTTCCGCTCTAGCAAGGCGATCCAAAATGCTTTCAGTAAAAGGCAACGGAAAGTGATCCTTCCGTGTCACTTTATTCAATGCTTTGAGATTCACACAAATCCTCAATTTTCCATTTTTCTTAGAAACAATGACAATTGGTGAAATCCATTCAGTGTGTTCGATCTCATAAATGAAATCGGCATCAAGCAATCCCTGAAGTTTTTTCTTTATCAGATCTGCCACATTTGGATTACAACAATAGAACTTTGTAACCTTTGGAACTGCATAAGGTACTAAAGGTATGGTATGTTCAATCACTGATGTCGGAATACCCTTCAAATCTTGATAAGTCCATGCAAAGCAATCTTGATACTTAATAAGTAACAAGCGGAGTGCTTGATATTGTTCAGGAGTAAGTTGTGATCCCACTTGTACAATCTTTTCTGGTTTTCCTGGTTCGGCAAGATTCATTGGATGCGTCCTAGCTGGGCCATCGTAAACCTCTTTAGATTTCGGTATGTGTTCTTCAGGTTCACGATGTGCTTTAGGTAACATACTAACCACATCATCCAGTGTATAATGTTTAAAATGCTCTGGCATGTCATGATGGACTACATTTGCTTGTTCTTTTTTGAAAGGACTTGTCTTGGATCTTCGTTTAGCCTTCTTAGGAGGAACTGATTGTGGAGGTGGTGACTTTCGAGATGATAATTCTTTCTTCACAGGTGAAGGCTTCCTAGATGATGATGTCTTGCTGGAAGTCTGACTTGAAGAATCATTCTTGACTTTTCTTTTGCCTTTATCCAATAGAGGTGGCACTTCCTTTGAATCAATCGTCTGAGGGGGATTTTCCTATTTCAGGACCGTATTATAATGTTGCTTGGCTTGTTTCTTCGTCATCGAATCTGTGATCATGCCTCCCTTCAATATAACTACTCTGGGCAGTTTGATTGTTGGTTCATCAGGAACATTACGCACTCCAAATTTGGTCGGATCCATATGATTTAAAATCTGCTCATTCGTAAGTTCTGCATTGCCATCATAAGTCAAGGCATGGCTCACTGGTATGAGATCATCCTCAATTGGATTTGGTATAGGTTTCGTTGATATCCAGGCTACATTCCTCACATTTAGTGGAAACGTGATTGGTGTATCCAAAGTTCGATCTAATAAGAAAATCTCGCTCAACTCTGATTGAATATCTTGTTGACACATATATCCTGTTGTACAATCAATTGTCGCAAGAGCTTCATTCCAATTGACAGTATCCGTTTGAGAATCGTAGTGAACTCCCAATTTTTTCTCTGGTCGATCACAAGTGTGATCTGTTGTTCATGAATCATCATCTTCTTTTTGAACCACTGGTTTGATAGTCCAAGTCGTAGGATCAACTTTAATTGCACATTCACGATTTTCAGAAGTTCTTTTTCCGATGCCCCAGTTATGAATTACTTGCGCAACTCGTAACCATGGACATCCTAATAAAACTCGGTAGACATTTGGTGCTTCTGGTAAGTCCATCACGACGAAAGTAATGACAAACTGTACTCCTGCAATCTTGACAGGTATATCTTCCACCATTCCTCGTGGACAAATTGTCGTTTGATCAGCTAGATTAATAGCAAAAGTAGCAGGTTTGATCTTTGTAAGGCCCCATATTGCACATAACCTTGTAGAAATCAGGTTAACTCCTGAACCGCCATCTATCACGGCTGCTTCTTTAGGAAATTGTCTATGTTATATCGACAGAGTGATATTCTTTTGTTCACTTTCCCAAGCGGCTCCAACATGGAGTACATCATTAGATTCTTCAAATCCAGCACAAAAGTGGCTCCTGATGGACTTCTGGTTCTTCTTGAGCTAACTTTTGCACTAAGACTTCTTTTGCTTTTGGCACCAACTTTAGGAACTCTCCCATTGAAATATTGATCTTGCTAGACAAAATGTTCATGAGTAATTATGTATGCGGTGCTTCCGGTTCATTCATCTTGAAGGGCTCTTCATAATGATGTGATTGATCATTCATATCCGTAAATTTCTTGGAGGCTACAATGGTGAAGGCCGAACTTCAGTTGTTACTTTAGCAACTTCAAGTTCCTCTTCTTCTTGCAGATGTTTAATCCATTGTCTCATAACCTGATATCTTCATTTTTCTGTATTAAGATTTGATTAACGGTTGAAAACAGTTTTTCTGAGTACTTGTTTGATATGAAAGTCAAATTAAGGATAATGGTTTTCTCGGTTAATATTGAAAGTTAAAGGAACTGTTTTGTAATTCATTCCTGTTTTGAGGAGCTTCTAAGGATAGAAGCAGTTTAAGGAGGGAAGAATGTTATGGCCATATTGTTAAGGACTTGGAATAGTTCTAATATGGTAGACCGGCCCAAGAGTACTCGAGATTATTGGTCACGCCGAGATTTAATTCCATATTGAGGCCTGTTTGTGACTAATTACCTTGAGAGGACCCAGACACGCTCATTGAGACATATGGAGTATTGCATGTCTGTGTGACAGATATAGGTAGGAGGACTGCATGAAGGGATGTGATCTATTTATAGTTGACCTGCATGGGAGTTGCATGGTTTTATGCACAAGACTTTACTCTCTATATAATGAGGTGGGGAGTATCCCGTCGACAGATTGGGTTTAGGTCACCAGTTTCTCTCTTTTCCTCTTGCTTCACATGGCATGGCTTGGGGGCTAGATCCAGTTTTGATCTAGGATTGGTTGGGCGGCTTGGCTCCATAGTCTCTCTTATTGTGTTCTCCTATCCTCATCTTAGGGGCAATCCTTTAGGGTCTCTACAAACAACAATTGTTTCTACTTTGAAAAAAGAGAAAATTTGTGTATGTGTTGAACTTGATCCAGTGCAAGTTTCATTTATTTTGCAACATGTATGTGCTATAGATGAGCTCCTTGATGGGGATGGAGGAGTTGGAGCAAATTTTGATTCCTTATGTGAAAAGGCCCAAATTGCATCTATAGAGCCTCAACCTCCACTAAAGGATGAGCCTAGGAATTTTGCAAATCTTCAGGATGAAGCATATGACGATGAAGAAGTAAAGGAAACACAAGACTCTGAAAATGTCATTGTTAGTCCCGAGGAGATCTTAGATGTATAAATTCTTCATGATCACACTAATTTAGCATGACGTTGAAACTTGAACAAGTTCATTGACGTTTATTTTGTTCATGTTTGGTTATCCAATAACATGCATTCATACTTGTTTATGAGTCCTTCCTAATGAATGTCATATGTTGTGGGGTTAGTTAAGGGAAGGACTGATTTTCGGTTATCGACATTTAGTGAAAGCAAGAACGCTTGTAACCAGGGTTTATTAGCATGCTTTGGAAGTAATTATATGGATACGGTTTTAAAAGGTGAATGTGTTTTACTCAATGCTTGTCTAAGATAGAACTGATAGTTTAAACCACAATAAACCGTCAAAGTTCAGAAGCATTTTATTCTTGTCATTTATGAAGCGTGTCAGCTGGACCCGACCTATGTGAAACACCAGAGCGGGCTGTCCACCATCCGTGGTTGAAAAACACCACCTTGGTTAAAGCATCGCACTAGTCACCCTCGCCGTCGGTACTGTCTAGTGAAATACCTAGACCCGACGGTCGGCGAACCGCCGCTTAGCAAACAAAGCGGTGCATATAACTTGCACCCCACGAGCAATCATAGACAATAAATCGGTTTCTAGCCCATGTAAGACTTTTACTAACTGTAAACCAAATTCAATGGGAAAAGAGATATTAGCAAGATCCTAACACGAATTAGTGATCAGAACTTTTACGGAACCGTGATCCTAGAATGCTAGTGAATCATTTCAGCCAAAAGTACTAGCACCCCCTCCTTGCAACCGTATCTCTGAGAGCCAGGAAAACTCTCATCGGGTGGGAAGCACGAGTCAATAGAGAAGGCCATCAGGGTTGGAAGTGGCAAACTCTTTGTTGCTCACGTAGGGCCAAACCGCCATTAGAGGTGGGGCCCCTTGACCCTTTTAGGACGTTTTGGCTGGACCAACCCCCTGCCAAAAATGGCCCTAACATTCGCACAAGTTTATCAAAGTTTAGGGTCCCTTATTGACATTGAAAATGTATCTATATACTGGAATTGTCCCCATAACTTTGACTCAGTATCTCTCTCTATCACACACACACACACACACACACACACACCATACAAAGAGAGAGAAAAGAAAAAATCATAGAGTGATAATCAAAATTCCCAAACCATACGATTATATCCTATTACAGGATGTCACCACACACTCTCTCCCTATGGCGTTTGGTTTTTCTTGTGGAACTTCTAAAAAGAAACATTTGAACCACACCTTTAATAGAAGCAAACAAGGGCTACACACCTTTTTAAAATTGGGAGTGTTGATTACCTTTAACTCTTTCATGGTTCTCTCTCTCTCTCTCTCTCTCTCTCTCTCTCTCTCTCTCTCTCTCTCTCTCTCTCTCTCTCTCTCTCTCTCTCTCTCTCTCTCTCTCTCTCAAAGCCAAAAGACCTATATTGTAGCAATATATACATGTGCACTACTCTTTGTAACTCACTCAATCAGAGACACAACAACGAGATAAGACAACAAGATTTCACATATTATTTTTGCATGCATATTCAATCAGAGCAAATACTGCTCTATTAGTACATAGATCAGATACAGACCCGATTGAAGACACTGATATTAGTTTGATTTATTCAAACTTTCATTGTGTTCTCTATGGAAGAATAATTATTCGTTTTCCTACAATGGTATAGGAGCATACAGAATTAAATATGATACATTGGTATCAGAGCCTCCGAAATTAACGAATCAGAGTCAATACAATAGTATCTTTGAACCCCTCTTAGCATTTTTCATACATCCATTTACAAGCCGCATCTGGAGTTATTCCAAAAATAGAAGATGTCATCGATCAATAATATTCAGGCTAAGATCACTACGATCTTGGATCCAGAAGGTACAAATTACTTGATTTGGAAATTAAAGACTTCACTCATATTGAAAGGCCTATGGAAATGGGTAACAGCAACCTTTTGGATCTTAATAGACTTCGTCTCAACATTTACTGGACATCTAGGTTGAAAACCGTACATAAGCATAAAAGGACTGTAACTTGTAGCAGAATGTTTTCTACTATTATATGCAAACTCAACCAGTGGGAGATAATCTTCCCAATGAGATTGCCTGTGAGAAACATACGTCCTCAAAAAATCTTCCATAGTCTGATTAATCCTTTATATCTGGCCATATGATTCAGGATGATCAGAAGAACTTAAACTCAAAGAATTTTCTAGTTTATGGAATACTGCTGACCAAAAGCAACCTGTGAACTTAGGATCTCTATCACTAACATGTCACTTGGCAGACCATACAACTGAAATAATCTTTTAACAAAAATATGGGCTAAATCAGAAGCCTTTATAGTTGACTTGACTGGTATGAATGCAGCTAATTTAGTTAACCGATCCACTACAACCCAAATAGAATCATTTTGTCATTGGGTCTTTGGAAGTCCAACTAAAAAATCCATAGATATGCTCTCCCATTTCTTATCTAGGATATCTAACAGATGCAACAAACCACCAGTCTTATGGCGTTCAACCTTTGCTAGTTGACAGGGTTTGCATTTAACAACATATGACTCAACATATGGCTTGATCTTTGGCTAATAGAATTTTCTATTAACCAAGTCCAGAGTGCTGTGTATACCGAGATGTCCTGCACAGGGTATGTCATGATATTCAAACAAAATCTTAAGTTTGAGCTCATCATCCCCAGGTATGCAAACTTTTCCATTCCGAAATAGTAATCCATCTCGAATTGTGAACTGTTCCACAATCTTCTTATCTTTCTTAGTTAGTTGAGTCCCCTGTGTTTCTAACTCAACACTGTCCACATTTCATCTAGCCTGAACAATGTTCCAAATGTGACGAAAATGAGAATCTGATTCATATTTTTCTCTTAGCGAAAGATATAGATCTATAGAAATCTGGGTGAATGACAGCTCGTTCAGTTCACCGATCCGCCTAAGAGCATTTGCAACTTGATTAGAGCTGTCTCTTATGTAACAAAATTCATGATCAAATTCTTGCATCAATTCAGCCCATCGAGCTTTTTTTCCCCGAAGATCATGTTGATTACAAAAATACTTAAGAGGTTGGTGATCCATATACACTACAAACTTACTACCATACAAATAGTGTCTCCAGGTTTTAAGTGCATGGATTAAAACAAACAATTCCTTTTCTTGCGTAGTATAACACAACTGAAGACCAGTGAATTTTTTGCTCTCAAACGCTAGTAGCCTATCTATTTGTAATAGAACTGCTCCAACTGCAACATCACTTGCGTCCGTTCTCACGATGTAAGGTAAATCTGGATTTGCAATTTGTAACACGGGAGCTGAAACAATCATTGTTTTAAGTTTCTCAAAATATTGATTCAATTCCTTGTTCCAAACAACATGCAGATACTAGGTTGATTCATCTTTTTCTTTTTATTAACAAACCCTTTTGTAAGATTATTAAGTGGTGCTGCTAACTTAGCATAATCCTCAATAAATGTCTTGAAGAAAAGCGTAAAACCTCAAAATGACTTTACTTGCCTCACAGTTCCTAGAATTGGCCACTCAATCACAATCTTAATTTTATCCTCGTCAATCTTGATCCCATTTACTGTGATCTTATGACCGAGATAAAGCAACTCTTGCTTAAAGAATTCACACTTGGACTCTTTAGCATAGAGTAACTCCCAACGGAGTTTCATCATGATGATTTTTAAAAGTTCTATGTGTTCCACCAAGAATTTACTGTAAATGAGAATGTCGTCTAAGAATACAATCACAAACTTTCCCAAATATGGATGAAATAAATCATTCATCATTTGCTGGAACGTTGCTATAACATTCATTAATCCAAATGGCAATACTAAGAATTCATAATGACCAAATCTAGAACGAAATTCTATCTTTTGGACATCTTCCGACTTAATTCTTATTTGATGGTACCCTGTCCTAAGATCTATCTTGGTGAAATACCGTGTTCCACCCAAGCGATCTACAAGGTCATCCATCCTGGGTAATGTATATTTATTTTTTATAGTCACTTTATTAAGACCCTTGTAATCCACACACAACCGGAAACCTCCATCTTTCTTCGCTTTAAGAAGAACAAGAGTGCCCCATGGTGATTTACTAGGTTGTATATGTCCCATCTGT
This sequence comes from Diphasiastrum complanatum, assembly GCA_029204225.1. Taxonomy (NCBI): domain Eukaryota; kingdom Viridiplantae; phylum Streptophyta; class Lycopodiopsida; order Lycopodiales; family Lycopodiaceae; genus Diphasiastrum; species Diphasiastrum complanatum. The sequence goes on along the minus strand of CM055092.1, from coordinate 55,000,068 downwards.
TGGCTGATTCTGACAAATCCCCAAGATACTCGGACAAAGCAACTCAAGAGCACCTCTCACCTTAGAGTAAGGAGGTCTCTGAGAAGACGAGACTAATGAAGACTAAGAGCCGAGTATGAGAGCCAAGAAATACTAGCTAGGAAGAAAATGCAAGAACTGTGTAAGCCTCATGGTGAATCCCGGAAGATGGAATGACCATGTAGGAACTAGTATTTCTAAGCAAATGTAATAAATGCAAGTAGACCCCTCTTAAAGAAAGTAGAGTGAGCCACCTTTTGATGGTGACCTCTAGTGGAGAGCAATATTCCACTTGTAATTTGTGAAATGTGGAAATTCCACTAGGATGCCACCTAAGGAGCTCTCTTGCTTATTTAAGAGACTCCCTCTTTGTGAAGAGGAGCTTTTTGCATTGTATCTACTCCATGCTTATTAAAGAAGAAATTCCATGAGTTTGATGCTACACTAAGCTCCTTGATCATGATGGTTTTCTTGAGTGATGCCCCTATGATCATGCCCTTCCATTCATATTGTGTGTGGTTGTGGATTTAGAGTGGATTAGTTTTCTTGCTTTCCTAGTTGTGGATTAGATTTCTTGTTTTCTTGTGGATTAATGTAGGAGTCAGCATTCAAGTAAACTAAAGAGGCTAGAAATGTGGCATAAATCTTGCATGTTCTCTATCTAACATTCTAGTTCTTGATGTTCTTGAGATGTCCAATAATCAAAAGGCTGGTTAGTTTCTTGATTCTTGAACTTCTAACATGCTGTAGATTAGTTCTTGTTTCTTGTTTATTAGTTTATGCAAATGTAGCTCAATTCAGTGTAGTGTAAGATCTGATTACAATCCGTTTCTGGAGTAAGTAGCAGTAGAAACTACTAAACATTCATTGGTTTGCATGCTGATCTGTGAATGAGCGTTCTTGGCTTGCATCCTATGTAGAATGTAAGTGCGTTCAAGAGTGACGTCCCTGAGTAGTTCTCTGACAGGCAGGAAAAAGAAAATCTATACTACAAAATTATTCAGTCTATTTTTGTCTGGGGCATTGTAACACATAAGAAATAGTCAAGTAATGCCCAAACGAGCCTGGTAACAAGCAAGAAATAGATTTGTAAGCAAGAAGCAAAAAAGTAAACAACAGATCCTCTAGAGCAGGGGATTTGTCAACACCCTCCTTAGATAGTTTTCGATTTGATTTGAAATCTTTGTCTCATCTTTTTGAGAGAATTTATAAGGTTGTCTAGAGACATGTTGACTTCTTGGAATTAACTCAATCATGTGGTTTGCTGACCTAGATGGTGGTAAACCATGAGGTGATTCAAATGGAAAAACATCCCTAAATTCATTTATAATCTGTTCTTTCACTACTTGTTCATGATCTAAATTTACTGAGTTAAGAATTGCTGAGAATTCGCAACCATTTAGATTCATTTCAGAAACATCCACAATAGCACATATTGAAAAAACTTCATACTCAGAATAATCCAATGTCTCCAGTTCATTAACTGTAGAAATCTGATCCAACGGATGTACAAAATTACTGCCAAATAATGTAACTACCTGATTACCCGCCTTGAAAGTGAGAACGTGCTTCTCAAAATCAATTAACAGAGAAGGCAACTTACTAAATAACCATTCGTAACCTAAGATTAAATCAATACGAGCTAGGTCTAAAACATGAAAACTCACTAATTCCGTGTGTCCTTGTATCAAAACTGGGAGCTTCGGGACTTTTACGTTCCAAGTCTCTAACTCTGCTCTTGAAGCTAGATAAACTTTATATCTATGATTGCTGGCTTCAGTTTCCAAGTTGAGTTTCTACACAAGATGAGAATTAATAAAATCATGAGTTGAACCACTGTCCAATAAAATACTCATTTCTTGATCTTTAACTGTGCCAATTAAACAGAAAAGTTCATTAGGCAAGAAAGAAGTAGTACTAAAAGAACATTCACACTCACAATCAGTTAGGTTAATTTCCAAAGTCTTACCATTGTCTCCTGGGATCTCAATCATGTGAGCAGACACTTTCTTCCTTTCTGGACAAAATTTCATCATATGTCCAGGTTTCTTATAGACGAAACAAAAGTTTTCTTTCTTAGCCTTTTTCTGGGACATAGATCTCTTGAATCTCTTTCTCTTCGACTTTCTGGATTCCGATGTTGCTTGATCTACTTCGTCAAAATATTTTGCTTGGTCTGGACCGCGTTTCTTTTCCTTGTTGGTTTTCAAAGTGGTTGGAATTTGCGCAAACTGCTTCTTGGATGCCACCACTGTGGAATCATATGCTTTCACAATCCAAAACATATTCTCGAGGTTTTGAAGCAAATTTTGCTTGATAGTCGGTTGGCAAACCTAGGACAAACTGCCAAAGTGCCAACTTCGCATCGAATGATGGAACCCTATTCCATAGGTCCATGAATTCTTGGATATAAAAGTCTAAATCCTTTGTACCCATCTTGCAATTCACAAACTTCAGGTAGTAGTCCACATCATCAGCAACTATGAAAGCTTTCTTGAAAACTTTCGCAAATGTCTCCCGAGCAGTTGGCTTCAATGATAAATCTCGCCACCACGATGACGCTTTGCCGCGTAAAAATAGCACAACACCTTTAATTTTTTTCTCATCAGAAACACTATGCAGATTGAAGCAACTACTCTACTTGGCCAACCAGTACTCGATGACCTCAGGTTTCGTCTCCTTATGCTCCCCCGCATAAACCTCCGTTTGAAAATCGAGATTGGGTGAAAACATCAATTTGACTTGATTCAACATGACCTCCATTTGCTGATCTCTCATCTGGTTACGATTATTCATTTCATTGAGTGCCATACTCAACTGCTCACAAATCACCATATAAGATGGCGCACCTAGATTTGCATCATGATTTGAAGTTTCTTCGGCCATCTTGATATATAAATCTAGTTCTACGAAAATTGTTGGCTATAAAACTCGGTTTTGTATTTAACAGTCAGAGTACATGTGTATAACCACCCAAAACATATTGTCCTCTCACACTTCCAAAACATATCGTCCACTCACACTTGTCAAAATTACCAAACCATATGGTTGTATCCTATTCCAAAATGTCACTACAATGCTCCCTCTACAATGACATGACCTTTCTTGTGGATAAAGAATTGTTTATGATATCATGCCTTCAACATGGGAAAAACAAGGGCTACACCCCTTCCTAGAACTGGAAACGTTGACTATCTGTAACTCTATCAAAAACTCTCTCTTTTTCTATGTGTGTGTGTGTGTGTGTGTGTGTATTTCACTCTCGCTCTGTTTAACAAAATCTGCAAAAATCACGTCATGAATTATAATTATATTTCATAATACACTGAGAAACACACTGGTTCAGCTCAATATAGTGTTGTTCACTAGAAACTTCTTAAAGATTCCTTCTGTATTAAAGTCATTGTTAACATTTTCAAAGTGGAATAGTTTTGTTACCACTGATCTATATTCAAGAAGTCTTATCGTGCTACATGACATAAGTGATTTCAAACCCCCTCCCAAACTTGGATGTTTATTGATATTACAGGTTTTGTTGTTTCTCTTGAAAAAACAGTACCAAAAGTACCAAAATAGGTAATATGCAATAGTAACAAATTTGGTAGTCTAAACTATCTAAATTAAAAATTGATAATTACCAATTAAAGAAGCATTGGTACTGATAAATTTTACAGTTTTTAGGACAATAATGATTGTACTTTACAATCATAGAGAGTTATTGGTTGCTTAATCAATGAATCTATCAAGTTCTACACATTAGATCTTGATCTAGATTCACTACACTTGGATTTAAGCAAGAGCAATGGATCAACACATCATTTTTTAGTGAGAGCGGCTTCACACGTGTGGAGTACTGTCCACTGTACGGCCTGCACCTGAAACAACAAGTACAATGATACTAGATAGCAATCATGCATAAAAAACACAAGACAAATGACTAGAAATCTCACAAAAGTGTAGAGTGCAAAAGTCTCATCAATTTTCTTAGCAAAATGATGATCCTTTTATGGATCAAGTACATCCATGAGTCTGGTACAGTCCAGCAGGCCTTCACACGTGTGAAGAGTGCCACATCACTCATATCTATCCATTTGATCCATCCTTGATCCTTATCCAATAGTTGACCTTCTAGAATATGACTAAAATCCAAAAAGCTAGTCTCCTAGAATATAGGAATATTCCCTACAAAATAGGATCTAAGGAAAATGGTCAACTCTTATCTTCTAGTACTCTATACACACATGTGAACATCCACTTGCCATGTGGGAGCATTTACTCATGCACATGCAAGGAAAAGCTAATTTGTAGGTGACTAGTCAACTTGACTAAAAACTAGTCATTTCATGTTCACACTAACTAGAATGATACAAAATCAATTTGGATATATACAAACATGAAAAGTACATCCTTTCACACATGGGAACATGCTCCACACGTGTGAAATCATATCATCAACATATTCTAATGTTTGATCAATATTTAGATGAACCAATGTCAAGTGAGAAGTGACAATTTTCAACACTCCTCCTCACTTCTAACTTGGCAAATCTAGTGTACATCTATCTACAATTCCAAGAGCATATCTTAACTTAAAAAATGGATCTTTGGACAATGGTTTGGTTAAGATATCAGCTATGCATTCGGATGATGGTACATGATGTAGTTGCACTTCCTTGGATTGTACCTTCTCCCTCACAAAGTGGTGAGCTATCTCAATATGCTTTGTTCTAGCATGGAAGATAGGATTTGAAGCAATTTGTTGAGAAGCTTGATTGTCACAAAATATGTAAGGGATCTCCTCGGCCTCTAGCACATGTAGTTCCATCAAGAGTCTTCTTAGCCATAAGAGCTCTTTGGTTGTTGAAGTCAATGCCTTGTACTCGGCTTCACAAGAAGATAGTGAGATTGTATCTTGCTTTTTGGAAAGCCAAGATATCACTCCTCCACAAAGAAATGTTGCAAATGCACTAATGGACTTCCTATCCATCTTGTCACCTGCAAAATCTGAATCCGAGTAGGCTCTCAAGTGCAAGTTAGATCCTTCATAAAGTATACCAAAAAATCTAGTACTAGAAACATATCTAAGTACTCTCTTGGCACTTTTCCAATGATGAATTAAAGGAGCTTGCATACTTTGACTCAACTTGCTTACACAAAAACTTAAGTCAGGTCTAGTGATGGTTAAATAGATTAGAGAGCCTATAAGCTTCCTAAAGAGAGTGATGTCCTCAAAGGATGCTTCATCACCTTCATTAGTTGCTTTCACAACATGCTCCATAGGGGTGTCAATCCCCTTACAATCTTTCATACCAAATCTTTCAAGAATGGAAGTAGCATACTTAGATTGACTTATGAAAGTACAATTGCTACTTCTAGACACTTCTATCCCAAGTATAAACTTTAGAAAGCCTAGATCTACCATCTTGAACTCACTAGATAAGTCAACTTTTACTTTGCCTATGCCATCATCATCATTTCCTGTCATAATGATGTCATCAACATAAAGAACCAAAATGATGATCTTTCCTTCATTACATTTGAAATATAAAGAAGGTTCATAAGCACTTAGTACAAAGCCAAGGGAATAGAGAAAATCATGCAACCTAGAGTACCAAGCTCTAGGTGCTTGCTTCAAGCCATATAGGCTCTTCCTTAAGTAGCACACCTTTTGCTCCTCACCAATCTTGATGAAGCCCTCGGGTTGCATCATGTAGATTTCCTCTTCTAAGAAGCCATTCAAGAAGGCATTTGTCACATCCATTTGGTAGAGATCCCATTTGAACAAAGTAGCAATGCAAATGATTAATCTAATAGTTACAAGCTTAGCTACAGGTGCAAATGTTTCTTCATAATCCAATCCTTTTATTTGAAGAAATCCCTTAGCAACAAGCCTAGCTTTGTATTTACTAATAGATCCATCTTGATTGTACTTAATTCTATAAATCCACTTACATGCAAGTGGTTTCTTTCCTCTTGGAAGATTTACAAGATTCCAAGTATGATTTTCTTCTAATGCATCATACTCTACTTGCATTGCATCTCTCCAAACTTTAGATTTACATGCTTCTTCAAAAGATGATGGTTCTTCAATCAATGTAGCTAAAAAAGAGTAAGAGGTAGAAGATGTAGAGCCTTCCTTTTGCTTTCCCTTGTCCACATAGGTAAGCCTTGAGGGCTCGGCCTTGCTCCTTGATGATCTTCTTGGCCCCTTTTGACTTGGATCCAAATCTCCATCCTCGGGTTTGTCATGATCCTCCTCGGGTTTGTCAAGATCCTCCTCGGATTTGTCAAGATCTTCAATGCACAATGGGTTAGATCCATTTGACAAGCTCTTAGCAAATTGTGACTCATCAAAAAGTACATCCTTGCTTACCTTTACTTTCTTGGATGTAGGATCATATATCCTATATCCCTTGCTATTTTCTCCATAGCCAACAAAGATTCCTTTGAAGGAGGTAGCATCTTCTTTCCTTCTAGTCTCCAAAGGAATGTGTACATAACAAGTACATCCAAAGATCTTAAAATATTTTACATTGGGTTTCTTATCAAACAAGGCTTGATAAGGTGAGATCCCATCTATAGCACTACTAGGAAGTCTATTACACAAATAATTAGCACATGTTATGGCTTCTCCCCAAAATGAGATGGGAAGTGATGCATCAAGCCTCAAGGACTTTGCACACTCACATAGACTCCTATTTTTCCTCTCGGCCACCCCATTTTGTTGAGGGGTGTAGGAACAAGTGTATTGTAACTTAATACCATTGATCTCACAAAAGTCTTTCATTTTATTGGAGGTGTACTCTCCTCCATTATCACATCTTAGTGCTTTGATAGAAGTACTAAGTTGTTTCTCTACTCGAGACTTGAACTTAATGAAAGCTTCATAAACAAGATTTTTCTTTGATAGTAACTCAATCCATGTGAATCTAGTACAATCATCTATAAAAGTTACATACATCAAGGCACCTCCATTACTTGCATGTGAAAAACTATGTACATCAGAATGTATGAGATCCAAGGGAGAGAGAGATCTTGATGAAGATTTCTTGTAAGAAGATTTGTGTGACTTTGCAAGGCCACATGCCTCACACATTTTTCCACACTTCTTGAAAGCTCTTGGTAGGCCGAGAGCTAGTTCCTTGCTTGCCATTGACTCCATAGATTGAAGATTAGGATGGCCTAATCTCTTATGCCAAAGCTCCACTTGAGTTAGCTCCTCCCTAGCCAAGTTCACACTTTCACTTGCAACATTAGCATCCAACTTGAAAAGTCTACCTTGCTTAATGCCACTAGCTATGCACTTATCATTTTTCAAGATGGAACAAACTCCATTCTTGAAATGTACATCTAGTCCATTGTCCATTAATTGTCCTACACTAAGCAAGTTTCTTGAAATGGTAGGAACATACAAAACATTATCTAGATCTATCCTTTTAGATGTGCCTAAACAAAGAGGTATAGATCCTATGCCATCTATCTTGCATGCTTGATCACTAGCAGTGTATATTGACTTCTTAGAGTCATTACAAGATAGAAGAGTAGAAAAATAATGCTTGTTAAAGGACATGTGGGAACTAGCCCCACTATCTATCCACCATGTGTCTTGACTTGAAGTTGGTGTAGATGCAACCATTAAGGATGTGTTGAATCCATCCTCATATTCTTCCTCTTGAGCAATGTTCCCTTGATCTCCTTTGGCTTGTTGATTCTTCTTCAAGTAGCATTCTGAGGCAAAATGTCCTTTCTTTCCACAAAAGAAACACTTTAGTTTTGCCTTGTTCTTCACTTTGCCTTTGGAGGTAGATCCTCCATTCTTCATCTCGGCCTCCTTGCCTTGATTTTTCTTGAATGGATTTTGCTTTTTCTTGCCTTTAGATGTAAAGTTAGCTTTCTCCTCTCCTCCATTAAGTGACATGCTATCCATTCTTGTCTTGAGGTGTAGAAGCCTACTCTCCTCGGCCACAAGAACATTGTGCAACTTTTCAATGGATGGAAGAGAGTCTTGAATGGCAAATGATTGGACTAAGTTGGTAAACTCATCACTTAGACCATTCAAAATGATTTGTACTAGTTCTTGATCTTGGATCTTCTCTCCTATTGCACTTAACTCCTTGTTAAGAGATTTGATCCTAAGAACATACTCTTGTCCACTCTCTCCACTTCCTTTCATGCTTTGGAAAACTTGATTTCTTAGCATGAGGATTCTTGAAGTATTGTTGGATTCATAAATGCTCTTTAATGAATCCCAAGCCTCTTTGGATGAGGTACAAGAAGACACCTCTTTCAAGAGGTCATTGCATACATTTAACTTTATGCAATGTAGAGCTAATCTTGCTCTCTTCTTGTATTTGGCTTGTTCTTGGGGAGTTTGAGGCTCTTCCTCTACTCCTTGAACTATGTCATATAGATCATGGATCACTAGGAGTGATTCCATTCTCACTTTCCAAATGGAATAATTTGTGGAAGTGAGTCTCTCACTTGATTCCATCAAATATCCACCCATGGATGACATTTTAGAATGAATGCTCTTTTAAAAATCACAAAGATTTTTGAATTTTAAAAGATCTATGAAGTGGCCTAAAGCTTACTAGAATGCCTATAGGCTTGTCTCTATCAAACTAACACACAAGCTTGAATGATACTCAAAGATCTTACCAAAAATTTCTAGCTTTCACTCTCACAAAAAAAAATTGCTTTACACTTTTCTTAGAGATTTCACTTCAACTAAGGATCTGAACAAATCAGCCTCTTAGATCTGATCTTAGACTCTAAAAAGAAATGCTTCAATGATCCAAAACACTATTTGGTCATAGGCATTAGTTAGAATGAATCTAGATCAATACTATGCTTCAAAAAGCACCAAAAATGAACTAGTATTGTGATTTTGGGACCAAAAAACACAAAGTAACTTGAATTGAAAGTTGCTGTACGGTTTCACACGTGTGAAAAGTACATACACAGCCTCCAAGTCGTTTTGATCCAAATGATTACAAGCTATCACTCTAGAAGAACTCGCCCTCACTAGTATTGGCCAAAAAACAAATTTTGCCAATGATCTTTACAAGATTTATGATTCAATGATCACTCTCTTACTTAGCTCTGATACCATGATAAATTTTACAGTTTTTAGGACAATAATGATTGTACTTTACAATCATAGAGAGTTATTGGTTGCTTAATCAATGAATCTATCAAGTTCTACACATTAGATCTTGATCTAGATTCACTACACTTGGATTTAAGCAAGAGCAATGGATCAACACATCATTTTTTAGTGAGAGCGGCTTCACACGTGTGGAGTACTGTCCACTGTACGGCCTGCACCTGAAACAACAAGTACAATGATACTAGATAGCAATCATGCATAAAAAACACAAGACAAATGACTAGAAATCTCACAAAAGTGTAGAGTGCAAAAGTCTCATCAATTTTCTTAGCAAAATGATGATCCTTTTATGGATCAAGTACATCCATGAGTCTGGTACAGTCCAGCAGGCCTTCACACGTGTGAAGAGTGCCACATCACTCATATCTATCCATTTGATCCATCCTTGATCCTTATCCAATAGTTGACCTTCTAGAATATGACTAAAATCCAAAAAGCTAGTCTCCTAGAATATAGGAATATTCCCTACAAAATAGGATCTAAGGAAAATGGTCAACTCTTATCTTCTAGTACTCTATACACACATGTGAACATCCACTTGCCATGTGGGAGCATTTACTCATGCACATGCAAGGAAAAGCTAATTTGTAGGTGACTAGTCAACTTGACTAAAAACTAGTCATTTCATGTTCACACTAACTAGAATGATACAAAATCAATTTGGATATATACAAACATGAAAAGTACATCCTTTCACACATGGGAACATGCTCCACACGTGTGAAATCATATCATCAACATATTCTAATGTTTGATCAATATTTACATGAACCAATGTCAAGTGAGAAGTGACAATTTTCAACAGGTACTATAGAGTTTTAGAAAGCTTTGGTGCTCGAGGATTTCGCCAACATTTAGCATTTCAGTATTCAAAAAGTCTTATCAACTTACAAGTAGAAAGTACCATCAGGTAGTACCAATATACGAGTAGTACCAAAGTATCTTATATTACAAAAGTACTAAACATGCAGAAAGTACAAGAACCTTAATTGGTAGTCTGGAGGATCAAAATTGTTACATGATAGGTTCAAATAGTACCAATTTTTAGTACTCAAAAATTTCAGGAACACGTAAACATTACAAAAATAGTACAAATCTTGTAAAATTGCTAGTAACTAAAGCTTAGATTTGACCAATTGGTAAACAACACTAAAATAGTACCAAAAAGACCACAAAGGATTGTATGCAAGCTGTGAACACAAACAATTAATAGTTTTATGCATAACATATGGTCACGAGAAGTCTAAATAATACCTATTTAATCAATTTTAAAATAAAAATGAGACACTTAATATAAAAGAACCTAATTTGGTAGTTAGGAGGATCAGAATTGGTACACGATAAATTATCGTAGTACCATTCTTTTGTATTTAAGAGTTTTACCAACACAAAAATAGTACCAAAATAGTACAAAATTTGTAAAATTAGTACCCGACTACTAGAGTAATACTACCAATTGGTGTAACAACACTAAAACAATACCAAAAAGACCGAATCGAGTCATGTGCAAACTGCAAATACGATAAAATTTAAAAAAATAGAACCAAATGTTGTAGATTCTAAAATAAAAATATTACACACTATAAATCTCAGTGGACCAATTTGGATGATTTTGGAATGAAAATGAGACACGAGGTATTAAAGCACCTATTTTGGTAGTCTGTCATATAAAAGTTGTTACATGATAAATTCCAATAGTACCAATAGTTCCATACTATTAAAAAGCACCAAACAGCTAAATGCTACTAGATCCAAAAGTACCAAAATGTTGCAAATAACAAATTGAAGAAACGTTTAAAAACTACCAAAACTATTAAAAGCACCAAAGAGCAACAAATAACAGTACTTTCTACACACCAGAAGTACAAAATATTCCATGAGGTCCAAACAACAAAAAGAAAAGTTATTTGAAAAGAATATAGAGTACCAAAAGTACCAAAAATATATCTTACACAAGTTTTCATAAGTACCAAATAGAAAATAAATAGTTGTTTATAAACAAGTACAAATAGTCCCAAAAGTTCAAAAGAGCAAAATATCAGTTGAGTAAAAATTATATAACAGTTCCAAACAACAAGTCTTAGAGGTGGAGTGCATATCTGCAACCAAAGAACAGGAGTATCAAAGATCAATTTCAGCAGTGCAAAAGATCAGCAATACCAAGAAAACGGAAATCCAAAAGTGTTGTCAAGAAGATGTATTGGATGCTTGACAACAATCTTTCTTCCAATCCTTTGTCGGCATACATCTTTTTTGTTGGGAAAAACTCAAATTTCTTATCTCCAAAAGGCATACACTAGTTCCTTGACCTAAACCATGACTATGCTACCTCTAGGGAATTGGCTCTGACAGGCAATCAAGGGCAGAATCTCCTCGTTGTCCATAATGTTAAGGCAAGAACTGGTTGCAACAATATTTCAGTGATGAACACCCAAAGAACCTGCAAATTTCAAATGAGGGAGATTCGTTGGGCCATCAGCTTCATTTAGTACCATCACAAGCGAAGATCTTTTCATGAAGAGTTCATTCACCAAGTGGGGCACCTTAATTTGATTGAGGGTGTACGGATGTTAGAAACAAGATTGCTTTCAACAATATTAGATGATATTTGTATCTCCCAAAAAGTTGGTTGCAGAAGTAGTTCCTGAAATATCTCTCTTTGAATACCTATTGAAAATTGTTGTGTACGACTTTGCCAATATTTTGTCGTAGCTAAACAGATTCATTTTCTTGTTTTGACATCATCTACTGAAGGTTGATCTCCCAAGCCTCCTAAAAAAAATTTCTTTCAATCTCTGTTCTCGTTTCTTACCAGCCCAATAGTCCCTCATTGCAACTTTGTCGGCGGTAGGCAAGCCAGCATTTGGAGGCAGCCTTCACTAATTGGCAGCCTCTGGAGGTAGCCAGGCTAGCCTTTGGAGGCAACATCTACCAGCAGCAATTCTCAGCGGTCTCTTAGACTTGGGCCAAGCTTTAATCGATGACTTAAGAATGATATCGTGCGATGCTAAAATTGAAATCAATTATCTAATACTAAAATTTGATACCACAAGCCATGCATGCAAGAGAAAGAGAGTGACATGAATTTTTTGTTATATATGACTTGCAAATAGACGAGCATTTAGATTGGCCGTTATCACGGACACCTATTGGCCTAAAAAGCCTCCAACACTCTGAAAATATTCCCTCTCTGGCTTAAATTCTAGCACCTCTCAACTAACATTCTCTACATTTTTTGAGTCATCACCCTAAAATTTCCACCATGAACTAGTTTCATATTAACAAATTCTCTCTCTCTCTCTCTCTCTCTCTCTCTCTCTCTCTCTCTCTCTCTCTCTCAAAACCTATTTTCATTCCAAGCATCTCCCAAGATTGGAAATAGAAGTTTCCAAGAGCATGAAGGCATGCAATTGACACCTAGCCAAAACCATAATTAGCAATATTTCATGCATGCAATTGACACCTAGCCAAAATCATAATTAGCAATACTTCACTTACGGTGAAGATAAGTCAATGGTCAATATAAGTCAAAGCTATAATTAGCAATGCTTATGGTCAAGATAAGTCAAAACCATAATTTCAGACGGACAAATCAAAATGTGGAATCCCATTTTGTCTATCACATCATACATTCTCTCTCTCTCTCTCTCTCTCTCTCTCTCTCTCTCTCTCTCTCTCTCGCGCGCGCACACGCACATCTCCAATGTGTTTAGATCATCTCCAATGATGTCTAGAAGTGTAATTGTGGCGCACAGGCACATCTCCAATGTGTTTAGATCATCTCCAATGATGTCTAGAAGTGTAATTGATGTCTTGATGCTAATCGTGTACTCTAGAAATCAAAGTTATTATCCTTCAATTATTCACCCCATGCATAAAAGCACCCGCGTATATTAAAGCTAAGAATGGTTGATACGTATGTAAAACAGATCTCATTGGAAGAATCTTTCCTTTTTGGAAAAAATGAGTGCAATCTTAGACCTACAATTTGTTTTCTAAACCAGTTTAGCAAAAAGAATTTATCTAAAGTAAACAACTCCTTCGATTAAGTATTCATTATTTAAGACATTATACTGGTCGATGCAGCTACAAGACAATACATTGATCACAAATTGGTTCTAGTGAACTTTTAGTTGGATTGCAGTCGCAGCAGACAATCACACAGGCTCCACACCGCTGCAAAATACTATCTTGCTTGATATCGAGTAAAACAGATCAGAAATTGGACACATTAAAATGTGCGGTATTGAATCTCACATATTTTTCTGCAGTCGAAGTTGAAATTAGCTTGCTTCCTGATAGGAATTCAGCTAAAATTGTAGCAGCTGAAACTTTCAGTGATGTCGATCCAAACTCGTTGATCGTTGCACAATATTTGGCATATTTGTTTTTGGCTTGTCAGTAGAGCGGGGTAAAAAGGGCTCAAAGGTAACCAATACTGTGAGCAACGCAACTAAATTCAAGAAGAAAAAGACAATCTCATCCCCTGGAAGAATGGCGGCATTTGTTCTGGTTTGTGCCCATGCAAATAAAGAACCTCCAGCTGCAGGTCCGATAGCTTTGAAGAGGGAAACAATGCTCATGGACAGCCCATTGGCAGCTCCTCGTTGATCTTGTGTCACGGAGTTGTTGATCAAAAGAAATGAACCAGTAAGGATTGTTACAGATAGAACGTTTTTTAAAACTGAAGCTGATAGAACAGCAGTCCAAAGAGAAAGGTTTTCTAGCCTTGACATGTAACTGTATGCTGCAAGCAAGGGTATTGATAGTATAGATGAGAGGCGAGTCAAATAGATTGGTCCAAGAAAATTCGTGAGGGGAGGAAATAAAAGAAGTTGAAATACCAACATGGAAAAACCTGAGACTGAGAGCACGTTCCCTACATCAGAGCTTGTAAAACTGAGTCCACCGTGTTTCTTAGGGCTAACCGCCCACAAAGAGAAAATCTCAGTATAAGCCATGTCATGCAGAGACCAAATGCAGTAGACAAGTATTGAACCAAATAGTGGCCAACTTCTCCACAAGGATTTTTGCTGTGTTTGGCTCCCTTCAGATGGTAACCTTTCAGTGTCATCTACTGCGAAACCTTTTTCAACCTCATCATCTATTCTAACTTCTACACTAGCTTTGCTGGGGATATCCTTCTCAGAGTAGGATGTTTTGATCTTATCATGTCTATGCAATGTTTCTGGGAGCCCGAAAGTGGTTACAAGAGCTACAATCGCAAAGCCACTAGTACAAAGAGATGGCAACAGATAAGGAAACTGGGCGAAAACGGTATTGTCAAAGAGCTTTGGATATTTGATAGCAGGCTGTGCAAGATAGCCACCCAAAGCAGGGCCAACGATCAAACCAAGACCCCAAGTGGTTCCCACAACAGCCACACCCAGAGCTTGATGTTCTTCACTGCAGATCTCTGATGCATATGCCTTCACTGGTCCAAGCATCCCATTGAATGACCCAAGGAGAAATCTTGACACTAAGGCCATCCAAAAATTTGAACTAAATCCAAAAAGGGTGTTAAAGATTATCACTGAAATAACTCCAGCAAACATAACAGGCCGCCTTCCATACTTATCTGCCAGTGTGCCCCATGCTACAGAAGTCAAGAACCGCCCGAACATGAATGATGATCCAACAAAACCAGCATAATAACCAATATCAGCATCAGATTTTGCAATGTGAAAGTCTCTGACCATGAAGTATAGAAAAGGGTACAAAGATGAAATTGGTAACGAATTGGCCAGAACGAGAACAGCCAAGTATAGCAGCTGCTTGATAGGACGTGGGGCACCTTTCCTGCACAAATACGATGCTTTGCAGCCCGGACAATCTTTGTACTCTTTTCCTTCAAGCAGAGGAACCTTAATGTCTGCCATATTGCAAGCTATGATTGATCTTAGAGAATCTCAGCTATGCAATTGCTATTTTTCCCATACACAAATCTGATTTCTTATAATCATCTACTGTGTTTGAGGGAAAGAGCAAGATAGAGATAGAGATGTGTCCACCCGAGCTTCAAAGATCCGACAATAATGGTGCCCTTTGCTTTAATGCAGAGATACGGATTCGAATGATTGAATAATTCCAATGGTTCACCATCTGATCTCATCGTTGTTAAGTTGAATTGAAACTCAAACTCCCATGACATCAGCATTCACGAGAGTCGGTAGACGCCGTTCCCAACAAAGAGTTCTCGAAGGTAGGAAGAAACTACCAGTAGTCCCAAGATTAGATTTATAGAATATGCATGCAATGAGAGAGAGATCAATGGACGCATATGGGTGAATTTTGTTTCATTTTTTTAAGGTGCCTAGGTTGTGAAGGATTTGGAGAGTGCACATACTAAGTCAATGTTCAGAAAACCTTTTTGGGTTATGCTCCAAAAACCTGCATTTTTTTTTAAGCATCTCGGTTTTTTAAGTCTAGTGCTCATAAAAAGATTTACATGTTCATGTAAAAAGTTGTTGAATTTTTCATGATGCTGATTTTTGAAAAAAGATGCCAATTTCATTCTTATACTTTGTCGGCTTTCTAGAACACTGCTAGAGATTGCAACAAACTTTGGAAAGGCAATTCTACTCAACCTTCTAAATGGAAGGCCCCTGACACGTGTGAATTCAGCATGGTATCAAAGCCTACCTAAGTTTTACAAGCAAATCTAATCAAAAAGTTTGTAGATCTGATCAAATTTCAAGCTAGGTATTGTCTACCTTCTACTTTCTAGCTAGTTTGCAGTTTTATGGTGATATAGAACTTCAAACCACATTGAATGGGCCAGATTAGGTACTGTACGGAATTTCAGGTGCTGGCACGTGTGAAATCCGCCCATTTTCAGATTGGTGGTTCTCTCTCACCTTATATCCAAATTTCAGCCCACTAGAAAGCTATAAATGTGTAGAATCCGATGCAGTTTGAATCATGACAGTTGGATAAGCCAATCAGAAGTTATAAGCTTTTGAAGAGTCGTAGGTAGGGCGCCTAGACCTGTGGCAAATCGTGTGTACATGTCATTTATTGCTTGAATGATCACAAAAATCATCCAAAAGCTGCACAATCTCATCTATATGTGATTTAGACAAAATTTATACATTCTAGGCAAATTGTTTTATACAAATAGATTGTATTTGAGACAATTTGACATTTTTGGAATATTTCACACGTGTGAAATTCAGAGAACCATAACTTTTGCCATACTTCATCTTTTTTGATGATTCAAATCTTGTTTTAGAGAGATTGTCAAGCTAGTGAGATCTATCTCACAGTTTTTTGCTCAGTCTTACATAGGATTTGGTTTTGTACCCTTGATTGGTTCCTATAGTGAGAAGATAAGCAATTCTTTCATCCATCTTTTTTTATTTCCATCATTCTTTATGACTTCAATGGGTGTCTTTCTATTAGAAGCAAGTGAAAGATTGTCAACCTCCAATAACACAATTTGGAAGGTTAGAATGGATCTGTCTTAATACTACAAGATGTGATGGATATTGTATTTGGCACCCGAAGAAGAACCACAAATTCCTCAAGAAATTTCAAAGTACAAAAAGAGAGCCAGGATGGTTCTGCATTATATTAAGATGAATGTCTCAAATGACATCTTAAGAGAAATTGGTGCTTGTACTAATGCCAAAGATGCTTGGGATACTCTCAAGTCTATCTATGAGGCAAAGAATACTTCTAGACTTCTAACACTAAAAACCCAAATTTTCCAAAGTGTACAGAGAAGTGATGAATGTGCTTCAGCTTATGTAATGAGAGTTAAAGACCTCCATAGAAAATTGTCATGCATAGGAAACTCCATCAACCAAAATGAACTTGTTCAAGTCATACTTAATGAGTTAAAGGAGGAATATGACAACCTTGTTCAGAGTTATGCCATTAAGGAGAATCCACCAAGTTCAGAAGCACTCCAAAGTGTGCTCATTTCTAAAGAATCAAGACAAGAGTATAAACTCTTGAAAATGGAGAGACGGTCTCTCAACATTGATGGTAAAGCTCTCTCTACCAAAGACAAGCACAAGACAAGAAGTAAGAATCAACACCAATCCTCTTCAAGCAAGAACAATCTTATGTACAAGGAGAAAAGAGATGAGGATGAGTCCTCTCAAGCTTCCACATCCAAGAAGAAGAAATAAAACATCAAGTGTTTCTTTTGTGGCAAGAAGGGACATTATGCCACCAATTGCTTCAAGAAGAAGCGTCGATTCAAGCAAGCCAACATTTCTAATGAAGAGAAGGAAGATGCTCATGCAAGTGATGGAGAAGGATCTCTTATGGTCTCGAGTTTGTCTTCATCACCTTTCAAGAAGGATGGTTTGTGGTATATCGACAGTGGAGCTTCCTCACTTATGTGTAGCTCCAAGTATTCTTTTTCATCCACGTCACCTTATGAAGGAGCCAAGAAGTCCATCTACATAGCAAATGATCATGAGTGTGCTATTGAAGGCATAGGGACCATTCTCTTAAAGCTTTCTTCATCAAAAGTTCTTTCTCTATCTAATGTACTTTTTGTTCCCAAGTTAGCAAAAAATCTTATTAGTGTTGGGCAATTGTTTAATAGTGGACTAGATGTGAATTTCAATGTTGATACATGTACAATCAAGAAGCATGATGAGATCCTTGCATTTGGGTCTAGATATGGTGGAATCTACAAGCTTGATCCCAAAGCGTATGCTAACTCTTGTGACAGTGCTTTTGCTACTCATATGTCTTTGGAGGAACTATGGCATAGAAGGTTGGGACATCCTAATTATAATTCTATGGTGTCCATGGTCAAGAAAGCCAAATCTATTGGCTTGCCTAATCTTATCTCCAAGAATTTCAAGCCATGTGAGGCTTGTGTCATATCTAAGTCTCATAAGAAGCCTTTTTCAAATTCATCTATCAAGACTACAAATCCATTGGAGCTCATACACTCGGATGTGCACTTCTCATCCTCAAAGAGCAACGGTGGTGCTATTTGCTTTGTAACTTTCATTGATGATTTCACTAGATCTACTTGGGTATATCTTCTAGCTTCAAAGTCTATGGTGTTTGACTATTTCCTAAAGTTCAAAGCTCTAGTTGAAAAGAAATTTTTTTACAAAATCAAGATTCTTAGAAGTGATGGAGGTGGTGAGTACACTTCCAATAAATTTCATGATTATTGTGAGCTTGAAGGCATTAAAAGGGAGTTTTCTTGTGCATATACATCATCTCAAAATGGGGTGGCTGAAAGAAAGAATAGAACATTGTGTGAATGTGCCAAAACCATTAGAATTGAGGCATCCTTGCAAAAAGACTTTTGGGGTGAGGCTATCAATTGTTCAAACTATCTTTGCAATAGACTCTCTCATGTTGCACTTGGAGGAAAGTCACCATATGAAGCACTCTATTTGAAGAAACCTAAGGTTGAACACCTTAGAGTATTTGGATGCATATGCTTTGTCCATATTCCCTTGGAAACGAAAAAGGATGATCCTTGTGCAATCAAAGGAGTAACGGTTGGATATTCATCCAGCAAGAAAGCCTATCGAATCTACATGCTCTCTACCTCTAAAGTAATTGATAGTAGAGATGTAGTTTTTCATGAAGAAGAAAAGTCCAATCTTGGAGGGGCCGAGATCAAGCAACCTCAAAATCTATCACCTATTGTTATTGAAGACAATCAACATATGGAGGAGTCAAGATTTGAAGATGGAAGTCCTCGGATTTTCACTCCTAGAAGATCCATGAGGGAGAGATCCAAGCCCAAGAGGCTCACTTATGATGACAAAGGAAAACAAGTGGATCTTGATTCCACTTATGCTTATTTTGTTTTTCATGAGGAGCCGAAAGATGTTCAAGAAGCCCTTAATACCAAAGAGTGGTATGAGGCCATGAAGATTGAATATGATGCCTTGATCACCAACCACACATGGGAGCATATCATTGGATGCCTTGATCCACCATCTTATATGCATATCATTGGATGCAAGTGGGTGTTCAAGATCAAGTACAATCATGATGGCTCCATCAACAAGTACAAGGCAAGAATATGTGCTAAAGGCTTTGCACAAATATATGGCCTTGACTATAAAGAAACCTTTTCTCCTATAGCAAAGATGGTGACAATAAGAATCATAATCTCTCTTGCCTTATTTTTTAAGTGAAAACTATTTCAACTTGATGTCTCCAACGCTTTTTTGAATGGCTATCTTGAGGAGGAGATATACATGGAACAGCCTCAAGGATTTATCAAGGATAAATCTAAGGTGTGTTTGCTATTTAGAAGTCTTTATGGCTTAAAGCAAGCACCTAGATCATGGTATTCAAGACTCAACAACTTTCTACTTTCATTGCTTAGTGACTATTATCCTTCTATGTACTTAAAGTTTGATGGTAATAATATCGTCTTTCTCCTAATCTATGTAGGTGACATTATTCTTAGTGGAAGTTGTTTGATGCTAGTTCAAGAAACCAAAGATGCATTAGGAAAAGAATTTAAAATGCAAGATTTAGGAGAGATCCATTACATTTTGGGCCTTGACATTGATTTTCATAAAGAGTATGCTTTTATTTGTCAATCTAGATATGTCTTTTCTATGTTGAGAAAATTCAATATGCAAAATTGTAAAGGCATAGATACTCCCATGGAGCAACATGTAAAAGATCCTATTAAAGGTGATGAAAGATCCTTCGAGGACATCACATTTTATAGGAGTCTTATAGGCTCTTTAATTTGGCTTACTATCACTAGACCTGATTTGAGCTACTGTGTGCACAAATTGAGTCAATTTATGCAAGATCCCAAGATCCAACATTGGAAGATGGCCAAGAGAGTTCTAAGATATGTATCTTCTACTCAAGATTATGGTTTATTGTACAAGAATGAAGATCTAACCACTGTTGACTATTTAGATTCCGATTTTGCAAGTGATAAAATGGATCGAAAGTCCATTTATGCATATACTATCTTTCTTGGAGGAAATCTTGTGTCTTGGCTTTCAAAGAAGCAAGATACCATATCTCTATCATCTTGTGAGGCCGAGTACAAAGCACTCACTACAACAACTAAAGAGGTGCTTTGGATCAAGTGGTTAATCATGGAGCTAAAGTGCATCAAGAGGATGATCTTCCCTTGATCAAATGTGACAACATATCGACACAAGCTCTTGCAAACAATTCTATTTTCCATTCAAGAAGCAAACATATAGAAGTGGCACACCATTTTGTAAGGGAAAAGCTCATTGGAGGTGAAATCAACTTAGAACATGTCGACACATCTTCCTGTATTGCTGATCTTCTCACAAAGCCACTTTGCAAAAGTGCCTTCTCAAAGCATAGGTCTAATCTTGGTCTTATCTCAAAATCAATGCTTGATCCACATTAGATACATTTTTAGGAAGAGTGTCGAGATGTTGAAAAATCTATCTAATGTTGTGAGTATGGGTCCTAAAAATGCCAAAGATGAATTGAGCTCTTTTGACTTAGTAAAGACCCATCTTAGAATAAAATATTCAAGGTAAGTAGAAGTAGAAACTTGAGCTACCATAGGAATTGCCATATGTACTTTACATGTCACATTTAATGCATGAAAAGACTAGGTGGCACAATTAGACATAGTGAGGTGGCTTGAATAAGTCTAGATAGCTTGAGAGGTGGATTCACAACTCCAATTCAACTCAAAGTAGGAGAAGAGTCCATGGATCAATATATGTGATGTACTCTCATTGAAATGATGATGAAATTTGTGTTTAATGCAAATTTGAAGACAAGCTCTTTGTGCCCTCTGTCTCTCCACGAGTTTTGTACTTGCTATTTTCTCTCTCTAGCCGAGTAGAGGCATTTATGATGCTTAGTCTTATGTTTTGTTGACAGATCTTGCTTGTAACACAATAATATTGCTTGTATGATCAGCTTTCCTATTGACAACCAATGCTAGTCTGATCTTTATGGTGTCATTGGGCTTAGGAGATCAAAAATACATGTGTAGGGCATCCCACACGTGTGAATTCAGCATATAGGACCTAAATTCTAGATTTAAGGTCAAAATTGACCAACTAGCCACCTACTTGACATGAGTCTAGGAAAGAGGCTAGGGTTGCAAATTAGGGCAAGAGACCCAAGTAAACTTCCTTATTACATGCTGGAAATGTTGGAATTCATCCTCAAGCGAAATTCCATTAGGTAATGAGCATCTTGAAATCTGTTCATACTTATTCTAAATAACTATACAATAATATGGAGGCTCAAAATTTAGCAAAGGATCGAAAAATTCAGGATCGATTTTTTTTTACCCAAGTCTATTTTTCGACCCAATGTCAATCCCATCAAAATGTGATTTTCTGACCCTGGATCGAGTCGAATTGAGGTGGAAAATACCCAGGCATCTTCGACCCTAGATCGGATTGGATCAAGTCTAATAAATTCGACCCTTTGTATAAATCCAAACCAGTGTATAACTCCGACCCCTTTTAGAAATCCGACCCACATACATTTAAAATAATGACTACTTTCTGTGGAACTATAAAGTAGTTTAACTTAGGATTCCAATGCACTGATCAACTGACTTCCAATCATCAATGATGGAGTCAACGCCCTGACATACATCTTTTGTAACAATGATTCAGACATTATTCTGTCATGAGAATCAGTGATTAAGGAGGTTTTGTAGAATCAGTTAGTTAGTTCAAATTTTTTAGCTATCAACGATTTTCAGCTGAAGTTTGTTTTGTGCCTATTGTTTGCGCCCAACTTCAAGCTCTTATACTCATGCTTTTAATAATTATCAGGGTGCAAGGTTTGTGTCTGCATTATGATAGTTCCATTGCTTATTGTGATTCAATTTGTCTTGAATATTTGTTGGTAACTATCGTGCTTCTGATTTGTCATCCATCCGCTTCATCACTTCCACTGCTGCTCACCACATTTCAATCGATTTACGACATGGTTTCAGAGCGGGTGTCTCAGTAATATGTATTTCTACTATAGATTCAGTCTTGTTTCTACCAAGACTTCATTTTAGCAAGCGCGTAGCCAACAATATCCTGTTATTGTTGTTTCTACCAACACTATCGAACTATATTAGAATGGATACGAGTTGTAGTTCCTCTATGAGTGACAAGCTCGATGGAGAGAACCACCATCTCATTCAAAGAAATCCACAAAATATGATTATTCAGGCAAAAAGAGCAACATGCCATTTGGGTCGAATTTTGGCTCAGGGTCGAATTCTGGCCCAAGATCGAATTCAGATTTCCCTTCATCATTCCAACCAATGCAGAAACTCTTCTGCAAGTACTGTAAGAGAACTGGTCATTTCATTAAAGACTACAGGACACTCAAGTACAACAATGAAAAGAAGTAGTAGTTCCAACAGCAAGCAAATGCTACCTCAACCAGTAACTCGATCCAGCATGAAGAAGAAGATGAAGCTGCCTTTATGACCAGGGTCGGAAATTTTCAAGATATCGATTCCTGGTACTTGGACTCTGGAGCAAGTCAACACATGACCCATCATCGGGATTGGTTCCAAAACTACAAGTTTTTCACCCATTCTAGAGTTGTGCAGCTTGAGGACAACTCAACATATTCCATTGAAGGTGAAGGAACAATAAGGGTCGAATTTCAGAGAGGTGTTGTTAAGTTGTTGTCCAATGTCCTGTATATTCCGAACCATACAAAGAATCTGTTTTCTATAAGCAAAATCACTGATTCTGGTCGTAGGGTCAAATTTGATACAGAGGGCTGCATAATTCTTAACAAGTCTAGGAAAGTCCTAGCTTATGGTAGAAGTTGTGGCTACCTTTACAAATTAAGTCACTGCTATTCTACTAGTAGTGAAGCTCTTATTTCTACTTCTGAATCCAATCATTTGTTGTGGCATTTCAGACTAGGTCATTTAAATATCAAGAGAATTCAGCAAATCTCAAGTTAGAACATAGTGCAAGATCTTTCTTCTATTATAAAATCTAATTCTCCATGTAAAAGTTGTATTATCAGCAAGCATGCTAGAAGTCCATTTACTTTAGATTCTGTCCACACTCCTAGAGATTTGTTAGATCTTGTATACAGTGACCTTGTGGCCCAATGCAGACTTATTTTACAAGGGGAGCTTTTTATTTTCTAGCTTTTATAGATGATTTTTCAAGGAGAACTGCTACTTATTTTTTGAAGAATAAATCCGATACTTTCAGCTTCTTCAAGCAGTTTAAGGCATCTACATAAAATCAAACCCAGAGAGCAATCAAATCTATATTTTCTGATGGAGGAGGAGAATACATCTCCACCGAGCTCAAAGAATTTTGCAAGGCTTGTGGAATACTCCAACAATTCACCACGAGCTACTCACCTCAGTAAAATGGAGTAGCAAAATGGAAGAATCGGGCACTGATAGAGAGTGCCAAAAACATGATGGCCCATGCTTCTCTTCCAAAGAGATTTTGGACAGAAGTTGTCACTACAGCTGCCTATATGCAAAATCGATCCATCACTAAAGCTCCGAATGGCAAGACATCTCATGAGGTGTGGACTAGATCCAAGCCATCACTCAAACATATTTGAGTGTTTGGATGCATTGCCTATGCTCGGATCTCTAAAGATTTGAGAAAGAAACTGGATGACAAGAGTAGAAAATCGATTTTCATTGTCTAAAAACTTTTCACATGGTATAAGAACCGGACGGGTAGCTCAGTGGTAGAGCACCCCACTGGAATGGGGGAGGTCCCATATCACAAGGCTTTACAACCTGATCACTCAAAAGACATTCATGAGCAGAGATGTCATATTCATGGAAGATGAATTTTTCGATCACAAGGGAAAAGCTCTAGAAAAATCTGGCCCAAGGGTCGAAAATTTAGAATTCGATCCAAGGGTCGAAAATTCAAAATCTGATTCAAAGATCAAAAATCCAAAATTTGACCCTAGGGTCAAAAACTAGAAAATCGATACTGACTCTGATAGCGAGTTAGAACCTCAACATAATGAGCAACATCAAAGGGTCAAAATTCAACCCAGAAGATCAAATCGACCCAGACAACTTCCATCCCAATTCATGGATGATCTGGCCTACTATTTTGTATAGGAACCAAACATAGTTCATGAGGCTATATCAACACCTAATGCTGGTGCAATATGCTTTTCTATCTGTGTATAATGTAGATGAATGCTTATTGTGATTGAATGCACTCTATCTTTGTTTGATCACGCTTGTTTACTCACTTTGATCAGAACACGGACGTCTACGACTCCTCAATTTTTGATCAGATGATGGCTGTCTTCGACGCCTAAGGAACTCGCGATATCATACTGCTCTTTCCATCTACCTCAAAACTAGACTTCACATTGAATCCATTTATCAGTAATACCTCACACACACCATTTCTAATCTCTTCGGTGGACTGTACTCTCATTTTTGTGAGTATGAACTAATTTTTAAGATCTTGTTGGGCAACTATAACACTTTAAGCTATGATTATACTTAGCATAAGCTCTCTATCAAATTGTTTTTTCATCTAGCAGCTGATTATAACAGGAGAGCTGTTCTGCAATATTCCTGCTCTCTTTTCCGTTCGTGTTCTTCTATCTCCCTTGCCCCATTAGTTGGTTAGGCTCATCCTTTTTCATAAAAGAGTCCATAGGTTGATGTGCCTCTAACATAGAAAAGTATCTATTTTGCTACTTTCCAATGCACTTCCCTAGGTGTCGCCATAAATTGGCTTACTCAGCTAACTGCATAACTTATGTCTGGATGTGTTGCAGTAAGATAAATTAAGCAACCAATCAGCTATCAAAATAACGTAGCATCCACCAAATCTCTTAGATCTTCGTTTAATAGATTCTTACTGACCTCAGTTGGAGTAGGAATAGGTTTGCAATCATGCATCCTGAATTGCTTCAAGATTTCATTGCTGTATTTACTTTGTGTGAGTGTGATTCAATCTTTCTTTTGCCATATTTGCACTCCAAGACAATAGTGCATTAAGCCAAGATTATTCATATCAAAACTCGTGGCTAAATCCTTTTTGATGGCACTCATTAGCTCTTCATCATTGCATGTAATAATGAGGTTGTCCACATAAAGTACGATCAATGTGATACTAGAGTCTTGTGCAAAGTAATAAAGATTTGAGTTTGAGGAAGTACGTACCGATCTCCTTGATAAAAGGTATTCATGAAATTTACTTTACCATGCGCAAGGGGGTTGTTTCAGTCCATACAAGGCTTTGTTCAGCTTGCATACCTTGCTTTCATTCCCAAGTTCCACAAAGCCACTTGGTTGTTGCAAATATACTTCGTCCTCTAGCTTCCCATTAAGAAAAGCAGATTTTACATTTATTTGGTGTAGACCAACAAACGAGGCTGCTAACGCGATCACCATGCGTAAAGTATTCCATTTTGCTATGGGAGCAACGGTCTCCTCGTAGTCTATCCCTTTACTTTGCACATATCCCTTGACTACAAGCCTCACTTTGTGTCTTATTGGGGTTCCATTTGCATTGTACTTTATCTTGTACACCCATTTGCATTCAATGGGCCTTTTCCCTTTAGGTAGATCCACAATCTCCCAAGTGGTATGCCTTTTGGTAGAGTCTATTTCCTCTTGCATGACTTTTTGCCATGTTTCATCATCCTTGGCATCCTCGTAGCAAGTAGGTTCATTAGTTTGAATTTTGTGACTCATAAGTGCCAGGTTCACTTGATATCTATCCGGATTTTTTCTATCTCATGAGGAGCATCCCTAATCTCCCTGTTTGCCAATTTTTGCTACATGTTCTTTTGTGCCTTCCATATGCTTAATGTATCACTTACGTAGCTTCCGTTGTGGCAACACACTTCATGGAGAGTAATTTTAAGGAACATCATTCTCTTTATGCTTATCACCTACCACTTTGGTCCTTTTCGCACCAAATGGTTTGTCCCTTCTCCATCTATCTTGATTGGTATTGGCCACTTTGGCCATGTCGATGAAAGACAATTATTGTTCCACTTGAATTGAAGCTACAGACTTGACCTAACCATTTTGCAAATAAATTTCTGAGAATTCCTAACCGGATGGATGCCAACACATTATGGCCAACTAGCTATTGCAATCTGCGACCCAATAGTCGTCCTATTGGATAGGCCTTAACTACTTAGTATAAATAGTTGATCATCAAACATAACTCTAATTGTCATTCACCTTTCTAGCTTAGTTTCTTTCTGAGTTCATTAGAGAGGCATACATTTAGCAGAAGCACAATCAAACAAACGTTTCAATTACTCAAAGATAGCTTAGAGTATGTGGTTTCTATCCGAAATTGTCTTGTGCTCATCATCATCTGATTTGTACATGCTACATGCTAAATCAATGTACTCCTTTTGCGTTCAGTATTATGTCAAAATGTATGCCTCTCTGTGATTATTTGTAGTTGATAATCTCTTATTGTTTTTACTGATAATTCAATACTTCATTGTTTGGCTACGAAATCACTTTAGTGCTAGCGATTTCAAAGTTAGTTGCTAAAAGATTGAACGTGACTTCTTTCATTATGTGTTGTTCAATATTGATAGGCGTAGTCATGCATTAGGAAAGAAGGCTTATTCCACTGCGCTCGATAAGTCATTCATTGTCTTTGACTTGTCGTTATTGCATTCCCTCTTTCCAACATGGTATCAGAGCTCTAATACAAAGTACCACATCGTACCTTTATGATATTAGAGTGTATACTATTATAATCAGAGCTCTAATATTTCATGATTTTCGTGATATCAATTTGATATCATTAGATACTTTTTACAGTATCATATTCTTCAATTTGTGGTATCTGCAAATTTCAGTACCAGATAGTTGATTTCGACATCATTTTTAACGTCATCGAATTATCGACAGACTAAAGTTCCAGATGGATTCTCAAAGTAAAGCTGGTCTTATCTCAGACAAGCTGAATGGATCCAATTACTACTTGTGAAGATTTAAGATGAAGACCTTGCTAATCACCAACAAGTTGTGGGATGTTGTCACAAGTACAAAATTGAAGCTTGAAGATGACACAATCGACTCAAAGTGAAAGTCAAAGGATGAGAGATTGCAAAAGGGCAAACACCCCAATTCTTGCAGGAACAATTCCAATAAATGAAGATTGTCCGAAGATTGACGAAGAGCAAGAGATAATGCAGTACACGGCTTACAGGAGGCTGATTGGATCACTCATGTATCTAGCAGATAACACACGTCCCAACATTCCTTATGTCGTGTTCATGATGAGCCAGTTCAGCATGAATCCAAGTTGGACACACTGGAAGATCGCGAAGCGAATTCTACAGTACTTTCAGAAGATGAAGGATTTTGGGTTGTGTTACTCTCGTGATGCTGGATTCCAGATGCACTCCTACAGTGATGCAAGTTGGGCATCACTCAAAGATGACTGTAAAAGTGTCTCAAGAGGGTGCACCATTGTAGCAAGTGTAGCAATTCTATGGGGTAGACCATCATAGCTCAGTCATCCTGTGAAGCAGAATATGTTGCAGCAGCGAAGATGGCCAACGAAATTAGATGGCTCAGACAATTCCTCAACGACTAGGTGAGAACACCAAAGAGCCTCTGATTTTGCAGATGGATAACACTTCTGCAATACACTTGACGAAGGATCCCGTGTTTCACTCAACAACGAAACACATTGCAATTAAATATCATCTGATAAGGAACCTAGCCACAATAAACGAATTGAAGACCAGCTTCATTGGAATGAAGCAAATGATGGTGGACATCTTCACCAAATCCTTAGACAAAGAATTTTTTGAGAGGAAGAGGAAGAGTCTAGGAGTCATAAAGCTACCACGCTTTGAGAGGGAACTGAAGAAACAATATGTTTTGAGCCACAGAGCTTTGCTAGCTTTTCAGCTCAAGTCTACACAAACGTCAGGGAACTGCCTAGACGTGAAGACCAAAGCTTTGAGGACTGAGGGATATCCGAAGACGATCGTCAAATGTTCGTGGACTGAAGGACACCTGAAAGCGATAGAAAAAAAAAAATGTTCGAAGAACGAAGGAGCTCAAAGAGCAAGCCGAAGGCCGAACAAGATACGAAGACGAAGGAGACTCAAAGACCGAATGACAAAGGAATTTCCCCGCTCCAAAGTACAAAGGAAATCAAAGAAAGTACCAAAAGGAGTACCACCTCCACGGACGATGACAACATCAATCTAGATACCGTTAGGACGTGCCTAATCAGCCATTCTTGAAATCCCAGATTAGATTAAACCTTTCTCTCTTCTTCTATATAAATAGATCAAAGACGAGTTAATAGGTTGATCATCAATACCAATGTGAGCTAATCACAATGTTGTTACTCAATGTTCAGGAGTCCGCTAGTAAGCGAGACGATTTTATATTATTTGTGAGAGACATAGATTCTCCCACGCCGACGTGCGGTGTGGGTTTGACACAACAGCGCTCAAGGAATTCACGGATAATATACTAGATGTTTTTCTTATCTTAAATTTTATTGAATGTCGTGATGTCCGATTGTTATCTGTTCGCAATCAACTATTTATTCTTTATTCCGCACACTGGTTTATTCTTGCTGAATGCTTAGACGAATTAAACGTAGGTCAACGGTGTTTGTCTACATTCTAGAGATTGTAGATCTGTTATAGCAGGCAGTAGCCCGCAAACAGAATCAAAGTCCATTTGGGTTCAATCACATATGTGAATACTTTCGATTTTCAACATCTCCTAAGAATTGTGATGCACTCTTATAGTATTTTTATGGTCTTGGGAATTTGGAAACAGTGTGATTGGAGAATCAACACTTAGACTCTAGAATATACCAAATCAATAAGAGAGAACTATGATCATGATAAGATTACCACGGATGAATAAAGAAGATAATAGAACTTTGGGAATGAGATCTTGTCAAATCGGCTATGTTTATTTGGGTAAGGACTACTAGAAAAGCATCTGATTTTGCTCAAGTAGTTGTAGAGCGTCTGTTTAGACTTTTTGAATTACCAAGTGACATTGTGAATGATCACGATACAAGATTTACTGGTCACTTTTGGTCGGCCGTATTCGCTAACTAGAGATGACTCTGAGCTTAAGTTCTTCTGGCCATTGGTCAGACGGAAAGAACAAATTAGGTGAGGGAGAAAATGCTTCAAGCATATTTTCTGGCGACAATCTCATTGGGAAGTGTATCTGCCCTTGATTTAGTTGCCTATGCTAGGGTATCACGTTCTCTTATTGAGTATAGGACAAGAATCCGATGAATTATGATTGATGAATCATAGTTCAGATTCTAGTTATACTTGCTCGTTTAAGAGAAGAATTACCTGTGTGATCAAAAGATCAGATGATATCTGCATTTTGATTGCAATCTCCTCGGAGAGGAAAGTTATCCTTGATGAAGACTAAGTTATAGTAAGCATTTGGCTATCGGTTATAGCCCGTTCATGCCTATATAAAGTCTTTAACCTAGATCGCCTATTTGAGGAGAGACTCGAATGATCAAGTTTCAGAAGGTAGCAGATTTCCAACATGATATGTAGGAAATGCTACAGATAGCACGTGAAAATGTCCAGTGTGCCCAAAATAGGGACCGACATTACGCCAATTTGAAATAATCACCTCGAGACTTTCAAATGGGGGTTTGGGTGTATTGAAGAATCTCAAAGGATTCTAGTGTAATGCGTATTGAAAAGCATTACAAATTCTCTCCTAGATACAGAGGACCGTATTAGATCTTGTAAAAGATCGGATCCTTAGCTTACCTGTTGGACCTCCCGGAAGGAACTCAAATGCATCCGGTTTTTCACGTAAGCTGACTCAAGAAGAGTCTACGTGAAGGAGAGCATCTTGGTTCTGAAGACCAATTAGACCTGTTGGATGAATCATCGAGTGTGTCGCGGTTTGAACCTGGAGAGATCTTGGATATAAGAACTAAATGATTGAGAAATCGTATAGTTACCGAGCATCTGGTTGAACGAAAGGGTCACACAGGCAACAGGCAATGATGATTCCTGGGAACAT
Source organism: Diphasiastrum complanatum (assembly GCA_029204225.1). Taxonomy (NCBI): domain Eukaryota; kingdom Viridiplantae; phylum Streptophyta; class Lycopodiopsida; order Lycopodiales; family Lycopodiaceae; genus Diphasiastrum; species Diphasiastrum complanatum. Next base: position 54,969,913 of record CM055092.1, on the reverse strand, counting down.
GAGGGGAGCTTAAGGAGGAACTTCCCTACTTTTAAGTTCTGAGGACAGAACTTGAATAAGGGGGGAAAAATGTCATGCCCATGATTGGTCTCGAGTAGCGTGTCCATGCTAGGGATCAGTAGACCAACAACCCGTAAGTTAATTGTGACTATAATTGGGGCCCTTATGTGTATAAGGTCATGATTTATGGTTGTAGGCCTAAACTCATGATGGTGGATTGGTATGGGTCTATCAATGAGTCATTGGGGAACTGGATGATGTGGCCCAAATAGGCTACAAAGGTGTCCAATGAGGTGCTACAGTGCACTACTAGTGGTGCATGGGCCTTGGAGGGTATAAGTATACCTATTGGGCTCTCACTAGTGCATGCTTGATTGCATGATTGGTAGCTACATGCTGCTAGAGTGATTCCTCATTCCTCAATGAGATTGGTCCATAGCTTGGGAGATAGATCCGTTCGATCCAAGATTGGTTGGGTTGGTTTGTTCACCATCCGTTCTCTTTGTGGTTGTTTGTTTTGGCATGCTTAGAATAGGATCCTCGGTTAATTAAAGGACTTTATAGGAACACTGGCAGGCTACAAGGAGAGTCATAATGTATCTCAAGGGAACCCAAGAGCTGGGGACTCACATTCAATAGGATAACTAAGCCAACGATAGGACTTGCTAATTGTGATTGGGCTAGCGACCAAGATGACAAAAGATCTACGTGTGGGTATGTGTACATGATGAGAGGTGGATGCGTGAGCTAAAGTTGCAAGAAGCAAGCTTTGACTACACTATCCTCGACAAAAGCAAAATATATGGGAGTTTTTCATGCAACAAAGGAATATGTATGGAGCAAGAACCTAATGAACAAGCTGGGAATAGAGAGCCCAAGGACAAAGCTACTAAATGACAACAAGGGATGTTTGTTCTTGAGCAAAAATGTTGACTTCCACAAGAGAAGCAAACATATGGACATACAATACCACTTCGTGCATGATTTTGTACAAAAAGAGACCCTGATGTTTCATTACTGTAATATGCTGGCTGATATTATGACTAAGCCTTTAGTGAAGCAACATTTTGTCACCTTAACAGATAAGTTAGGGATGAGTAGTAAGAGTGATTGATTTTTAGATGGATAGGGCATGATGACTTATGAAATGAGAGAGGGTTTGTGAGTTTTTAAAGGCCTTTCATAAACCCAATTAGTTAAGAGTCCACACCTTGTGAAATGAGGAGGTTAGTTATTAAGGGCACCTTCTTGAAGTGAAACAAGATCGTGGGCTCATGACCACTTCTTGACATGTATACTTGTGATATTATATAATCAGTGTGTCGGCCATGGCATCGTACCCTTTTTACTATGTCATCACTTGCATTTAGTGTTGATTGTGACTCTTGCTTAATTGCTTATCATTGATGTGTTACTAAGCTACCGGCCTTGCAGGATCTTGAACGCACACATTGGCCTTCTTGCTCTTCTACACAGGGCTTTTCCAATGGTTCAATTCTCTTGAAAAAGAGCATGAGTTTTCTTGACTTGGCCTCCTCTTGTGCATCATGAATGTCAACTCAAGATTTCAGCCCATAATGGCATTCTCATCTTCTCTATTCAATGCAAATCCACTCTCTTATCAACAAGTATGTTTTGATCTTTTCTCATACTGATTTCATATTCCAACTCTCTCCCAACTGCCATAACCATGGCTACCTGATAAGTTGAGGATGTAAAAAAGGGACACTTGCAACAATATCTAAAAACTTACTAGCAAAGATGTTCCGAGGAAATGTTTCCTTGATATAAGATGTCACTTTGATCTTAGAAATAGAAACATCATTCATCTAATATTAAGAAAGAATAAAAAGGGATTAAAATCAAAACTTATGTGAGTCAATGAAAGAAAACTTTACACAAATTGCTAATGGCAATACTACAAGCAAAATCTTGTCAATACAGATCATTCTCCAATTTACTCCTATCAAACAAATATTCATTGCAAGCACATTACACGAGATGATAATTGATCTCCCAAACTGATATTACCATTGTTCTCACTTTGCTGAATTCATCAATACTAAATACATTTTTTTTCCAAAACTGAACGCTATTTTTTTCATCTTTCTTTGAATATGCAGAAATGCAGGTCAGCCATCTGGTCTCAAAGAATTGCCACTGCGATCTGAAGAAGAGATGAATTGTGGATTAGTGAAAAGTACCTGAAAAATGCCACAAAGTGGGAACTACCAATTGCAAGAGTAAGACCAGCAAAAACGCATGTTTATGTTACTCTTCTTGATAGTTAAAATTTGTGATCATATACAAGATGATAGTAGGAAAGGCTTAACACAACTGCAATCCTGGATCAAAACGATTCAGCACCGCTAAAACAAACGGGATTCTTTGATTCAAAACTCTGTTTTCCAAGTTCCAACTCGCACGGGCCTTTGTGATTGTTAACGTAAAACAATAAATATACGACTTCACAAGAAAAGCTAGATCTGACGACAAACTTATGTCTTACAGCCTAGGGTAAATACAGTATAGTAAAGTACTTTTTTTAAATTGCAATCATACTGGAAGCATATGGTCAGAAACCTAGAAGAGTACTTCAAATAAATGATCTGCGTCCTCTTGTTCTGATTCTTGCAGATTTACATTGTCCTTCGCAAGTTGGTCCATAGCTAATTCTAGGTCAAAGAACTCATCTTCTTGGTCTTCAATGTCAATAAATGAAGGAAAGACTTCAGGCACTACCTCGGTTGTGCAAAATTTTCCATTGCTTTGTATGGAGTCAGAAGAGATTTTAGATAGAATTTCGTGCTTTCTAGTTGATAAAGTATGGCAGGCGAAAGATGATAACCGTGACCGAGAATCTTCTTTCGATTTTTCTTGCCAGTCAATAGCATCCTTAGCGAAACAAGATCCACAAGATTGCAAACATAGATCTATTTTGTATATGCTTGCTCTTTCGCAGGTTCTTAGCGGATGGAAGCAACGAGAAATTGGCTCTTCTGGCTGGCAAAAGCTAATGACGGGCTCATCAACCAAAAACCTTTCGCTTGACATCATGTTCTTTGTAGGATGTAATACATCATTAAGCCCTAAATCAACTACGTTGTTTAATTGTTGTCCAGGTATGTCACTCTCAACCTTTGAATCGATAGACGACCAAGATCCATTGCTATGTATGGATCTTACAGTTTGCATGACATTAGTGAAAGGTGGGAATAAGTCTTCACTGCTCACTTCTGAAGGTGTGCACGACCTCTTTGCTTGTGTATTTCTGAGCTCGTGCGTTGAGTCAGCTACTTGGCAATCAGAAAATAAGGTCGCAAAGTCGGATTTGACCAATAAATCCGTATAATCTTTTTCGTATTTTCCTAGACAAAATGGACCAGGTACATACGGAGGGCGCGATATATGCTGTAGTGCATTCCATTGTATTCCATGGAAAAATGGGTGCTCTTTGATCTCAGTTGCTCCAAATTTGGATCCTAGCCTGTTATCTGACTGCTTAACGAGAAGCTTCAGAATAAGATCTGACAGAGAAGAGGTTTGCTGTGGCACCTCTGGTTCTTTTGAAAGGATGTTGTGAAATGTTTCCTTACGGTTTCTACCTCTGAATGGCGTAGTGCCATACACCATCTCATAGAGAAATACGCCAAATGTCCACCAGTCTACAGGAATCCCGTGTCCCGTTCCCAAAAGAATTTCTGGCGCCACGTATTCTTCTGTACCTACGAAGGAATAAGAACGAACAACTGATCTATTTCGCTTTCGGCTTTTTCTCCGATAGAGTTCCAACGGGAAAACTCTTGATACTAAATTCATTCTAAAAGACCTCTTAACGTGACCAGGCTTTAGCACGTGTTGCCTAGAGGTTGTGCACGCAAATAGTAGATATTGACTCATCCTCTTTTTAAGTTTCCGTAACTTGACGCCTACCTGAAAAAATAAGTTATGTGCTGGGATCACAGAGGAGTCTCTGAGAATCACAGAGAGATCAAAATCTGTAAGCATTACATGACCATCCTGTTGGATTAGTACGTTCTCTGGTTTCAGATCTCTGTAAGCAATTCCAAGTTTGTGAAGGTGCTCCAATGCCAAAAGCACTTCGGCTGCATAGAATCTGGATGGGTTAAAATTTCATAAGACAACTATGTCGTTGCGGCCTACTTTGTAACTGAAGCAACACAGCATGAATAACCACATAAACTTTATTCGTGTAGATTGCAATCGTTTTTTTTTTTTCTGAGAATCAAGTTCAAAAAAGATGTCATGAATAATTGCATATATGCGTTAATCGTAGCTCATTCATCTGAAAATTATGTTCTAAAAAGCTGACAAATTTACAACTACTGAATCAATTTCCGCAACTCGTGCTTTGATGCGCAACAAGAGGTCAATCTTACCGAGCTGTACTTGCGAGGAACTTGTTATGGACCTGCTTTTGTTTTAGCACGCTCAAATCGCCACCGGTGCAATAATTCATCACAAGGAACACATTCTGCTCAGATTCAAAGTGAGCAAGCAGAGACGGCAAAAAAGGATAGCTCAGCATAGATAGTATCTCTCTCTCCCTTTCTGCCCTGTGAACATTCTCCCTTGCTTTAAGGATCTCTTTGTTCATCACTTTAACCGCAAACACTTGATTTGTCGCACGAAGGACGGCCATAAAGACAGTCCCCATGTCTCCATTACCAACAATCCTGATTGGCTCGAAATCATCGGTAGTCAGATACGGGCTTGCCAAGATCTCCTGTGTTTCCTGATCCATTCCTCAGATCAATTCAACTACACCAGCTACTACGCTCAGCAATCGGCTGATTTCTACGTTCCGAAGTTGGAAGACGATCAACTCTTTCTTTGAGATTCTGCTATCATTTTTGTCTCTTCATATTTGATGTCCCTGCAGCTGTAACTCTCGACCTCAAAAGAGATGAAAGCAGGTACGATCAAGTTTTCTTTTCAAAATTTTGCGATCATTTTCTCTCTTGTGTAGTTTTAGCGATCATCAAGAGATAAGATGATCGACACATTTAGTAGAAATTGCCCTGCCTTTTGAAAACAGCAGCGATTACATAGAATGTCTACATTAGAAGCGACACTTGGTATCGATTTGGCTTAGCAACAGCTAATTATACTCTCAAAAACTATTTTAATGTCATACAAAAAAGGTGGTGGCCATAAGGTGTGTGGAATTCCAATTTGATCTTAGGCGTGATTTGACACGAAGTCCATCATCATAGCTTAGAGGACATGGTATGGTAGGGGCTAGGAACATTGCTCTAAAACACCCTCTTCATAGAATATTGCTTTTTATGTTGTAGTGCCTTTTTCTTTTTCAATTTATTTGAGGGTGGGAACCCTTGCATTTGCATCTAGGAGGCACTACAACTCTCCCCCCCCCACCAAAAAAAAAAAAGAAGGTTTGGCTCCATCACAATAAAAGCCACACATTTTTTTTATATTTAGAAATTTAATTTTCTATTTAAGAGCTTGCCCATTGTCTTTACATGTGTCAAAAGTTGACAAGTGTTCTTTTGTCTCCCATAAGTTTATGGTAGGTTTCACAACTTCTACATACATAATTAGAAAAAGCTATATGCATGATACTTGGAGGCCCACGAAAACATTGAAATTTTTTATGGGCATTTAGTTGTCCCTACTCGTGCCATATGGCATGCTGGGGTCAAATAGTTGGGCAATGCCTATGACGGCCAAATGGGTGGGCAGTGCCTATGAGGGCCAATGATGGAGGAAGGTATGGTAACGCACTATAAAAAAAAATTGGAGCCCTTGCCAGGCGACATGCGACAAGGTCCTCCTTTTAATCATGTACATGAATGTTTAAACTTACAACTATATAGACATACTACAAAAGGTCCACATTTCTATCAAAATGGGCATGTGTAGTGGGGTGGCCGTGAGCCTACGTAGTTGACTTGTCAGTGTTTGTACGAAGGACCACTCAGGTGTATGAATTGGAGTATGACAGTTTTAATTTAAGCCAAACAACATTCACCACATGGCCACCATGTTGATTGGCCCAGCCCTGAAAGTGCCAAGGGTAGTTCCTCCAAGGCTTAATGGGAGGGGGAGGCCTTGGCCCAAGTTAGAAGGGATTGCCCAAAGGCACTGCCCAAAAGTTTTGAGAAGAATAGGCCACAATCCTCTATGTAATGCCATGGGCGAGTTTTTGAACATGAATAATGTGCATATGGATTGCCAATAATTGGCTATGACATGACACATGGACACTTCATCAAAATGTGGTAGCCAATCATTCGTTGTGGTAGTGGATGTAAGGAAAAGGAGGGCTTATGGTTTAGGGATCTAGGGTAAGGTGTCTACGGTAAGAGGTTAGGGATTTAGGGATCTAGGATAAGGAGTCTAGCGTAAAGGTTTGCAATTTAGGGAAATAGGGTAAAGTGTCTAGGGTAAGAGGTTAAGAAGTAAGGGGTTTAGGAATTTAGGGAAACAGGTTTAGACAAAGGGGTTTGAGATTTAGGGTGAGGTATCTAGGGAAAGTTGTTTAGGATAAAGAGCTTGCTGGGGTATTTAGGGTAAGGAGTTTTAGATTAAGAGGTTAGGGCTTAAGATTGTGGATTTATGGTTTAGGGTAAAGGATCTAGGCAAACAGATTTAGAACAAGGAGTAAGAAGTGTAGAAATCCATGGTAAGGGGTCTAGAGAATAGATCTATAGACAAAGGATTTAGAAATTTAGGGTAGGGGGTAGGCGGTTTAGTAATCCGAGGTAATGATCTAGGGAAAAGGGGGGACTTATGGTTTAGGGATCTAAGGAGAGGAGTCTAGTATAAGGATCTTGGGATTCGGGGTAAGAAATTTGGGTTTTTGGTTTAGGACAAAGAAGTTTGGGGTAATTTTTGTTGCCTTTGTCAATAGTTGCATCTAGGAAATCGAAAAAGATTTGGGATTTAGGGAGATAGGGTAGGTGTGAAAAATGTTGACTAGATTAGTTGATTTATCTTGGCAATTTTGAGGCCAACATGAAATTTCAACTTAGAGATAGATTTATTTTTGTCAATAAAGGCCTAAATAGTGTTTGTACTATTTCTGGCAAGGAGATAAGTGGATGAGGTCAGATTTGGACCCATTCTAATTGGCTATAGATACATTGCATCTAGACTAGAATTTCTAGTTTTTTTATGAAGTACCAAGAAGGTACTATTTAGGGCAAGTCTAGGGCAATTGGCCAAGTGAAATTTTTGTAGCTATAAATAGCAGTACCAGCTTGGAGAAAATATCATTGTATTCTCATTCTATGTGGAGAATTCATCTATTTTGATTCTATGTCCATCTCATGTGTATTTCCCAAGATATCTTGATTTTTAGTCTATAGAATGTGATTTTTAATGTTGATCTTGCATCCACATGTGTGACTACTACTGTTGTACTTTGAGGGATATTACCAAGTTGGATCTAAGTGCTTATGATCCACACATGTGAGATTCACTTACAAACTTCTATCATAAAAAATACCAAGCTAGATTTTTGCCAATTTCTCACAAGATCTTCATGCATTTTCAAGTTCCAGCATGCGTAAAGTGATGATTTCTATCTTGTAACTAGATTTAGATGTGCAATCAAATTTGGCTAAAGATCTTAGATCCATCAAGTGTGTTTTGGATCTGATTTTCCCACATGGTATCAGATTAGGTTACAGGGCAAAGTTGGTGGATTTGCCAAATCTAGTGGTGGATTTGAGGGCTCAAATCTTGCATTTTCAAGTATAGAAAGTGAATGTTTGTGATCCAAGCATCATTTTAGGTCAAATCACTTGGAGTAGGCCGATTTTTAAACCACTTAGTAGAATGTGGAGACAAAAATTGCTCATGATTGTGGATGCTATATTCTTCTAGATGATATATCAAGGTTCTAGCTTTTGCATATAGTTTTTTTCTTGATTCAATATTTTGCATTTTTTGTGAGAACCCTAAATTTGATAGGATGTCTTGATTTTAAGTTGCTAGAATTTTTCAAGAATGTGTTTCAATCTTAGGTGTTGGCAAAAGTTCATCATATTGTATCTAGATCTATTGTGATCAAGAAATCAACATTCTATGTGCTTGAATTTGCTAGAAGAGAGGAAAGGAGAGGCTAGATTGTTTCCAAATCTTTGTGATTTCTTCTTGAGTTTCATTGTTAATTTTCAAGAGAGTGCTAAGTGCATTGGAATAGGTTCAAAGAGAAGATCAGATAATTGCAACATGACAACCTCAAGTGGCTTCATGTTGGAAGGCAATGATAGGCTTACCTCAATGAACCATTCAACTTGGAGGTGAGGATGGAGTCTTTGCTAGAGATATGAACGAGTTGATGGATATTGTTGTAGTTGTTTCTCAAGAACAATTGAGGTATGATAAGAGGTCAAAGAAAGCTCTACACATTATCAAGATGAATGTGACTAATGAACTTCTCAAGGAAGTTGGCAAGTGTACAACATCTAGTGAAGCTTGGAAAACCTTGAAGAAGGTTTATGAGTCCAAGTGTACATCTAGGGTTATAACCCTAAGGAGAAAAGTTTTTCAAACTCTTAAAATGAAAGTGATCATGCTTTTGTTTTTTGATCAATTAAAGCTTTGAGTGATGAACTAGCATGTATCAGTGAAATCATTAAGGATGTGGAGCTTGTTCAAGTTGTTCTTAATGGCTTGTTGGATGATCATGCTATTTTGGTACCTATTCAAAAGACTTTGCCAAGTATGGAGGACTTGCAAGAGGTTTTGGTGGGTGAAGAGTTTAGACTCCAAGCAAGAGGAAGATCATCTTCTACATATCAAGTTGGAGAGGAGGAAGCTATGTTCTCAAATTGCAAGTTCAAGGGCAAAAGCAAATGGTCAAAAGGGCAAGATCAAGGTCATCTTTCTACTTTTGTTGGCAAGAACAAAGATAGATCCAAGCTAAAATGTTTCTATTGTGAAGTCAAAGGACATTTTGCTAGTGATTGCTTCAAGAAGAAGAGAGATCAAGGTGACAAGCAAACCAATCTAACTCTTGATGAAGGTGGTTGGCAGCTATAAATAGTAGTATCAGCTTGGAGAAAGTATTATTCTATTCTCATTTTATGTGAAGAATTCATCTCTTTTGAGTCTATGTCCATCTCATGTGTATTTCCCAAGATATCTTGATTTCTAGTGTGTAGAATGTGATTTTTATTGTTGATCTTGCATGTGAATGACTATAGGCTATTGTTGTTGTATGGAAATGGATGGTACCAAGTTGGATCTAAGTGAAAATTGCTTCTATTATCAGAACTGAATTTACAATACAATTCTTGAGCACTTTTTGATTTCTAGATCAGCGTGTTGGCACGAGAGAGATGTTCTGTTCTCATGAATAGTATGACTAGTCTATAAACTCACTCAAGAGCTATCTCAGACTATCTGCCTGTATTCTGTCCATGATTGTCTGTGTCTTCTTCATCGTATTTGCATCCTTCGTTGATCTCTTTATGTGATCAAACCAGGGGACTGATTAAGTTAGAAGATCTAATCAAAAGAAATGCATTAGCCTTAGCTGAAACTCATTCCAATTTTCTGTCGTTCTCCTCTGTGAGTCATCCGCCTCCTGCCCGTTGAGCTGTGCCTTCACACTGCAGGTCTTCGCTTTTTGTTAAAGCACATTTTGTGACTTTTAAGGGCAGTGTCGCCTTTTGAAGGGCACCTTCGCTTTTTGCCAAAAAGACACCGAGATTTTAAGGGCACCTTCGTTTTTTCAGGGGCATTTGGCGATAATGTCCTTTTTTCACAAAAAGGCGAAAAAGCTGAAGGTAGGCCTAAAGACTTCTAAGGCATTTTTTTTTAAACGACGTGTCGCTTTTTTTGAAAGGCTGAAAAAGCCGACTTTAGGGCAAAAACAAGTTCTAACGCAAATGTTGCTTTTCTAAGGGTGAGTGTTCCTTTTTCTAAGTGCCAAAAACCTTTCTAAGATATTTTAGGGATAGTGCCATCTTTTTTGCAAAAATGCGACAATGTCGAGAAAAGTTCCCAGAGTTATTTTCTAAGTGTTTTAGACCTAGGAATGAATTTTTCTCATGACCCAAAATGCAGACTATGCGAACCTAGTTCAAAATGCACAATTGCAAAAAACAGCAAAGGAAAAAAGTAAGAAAAAATGCAAAGACTTTGAAAAATAGAAACCCTTGGTTTCTTCACTTGACCAACAAGCCAAAATTTCACTCACACATTTGACTCGCCACCTGTTGCATTAAACTTTTCACTTTTCCAGATTGTTCTGATTATCATTTGAAGCAAGTAGGTACTACGATGAGTCAAAATTATTTTGACTCGTGCTGTTTGACTCGCACTGTTTGACTCGCCAACAATGAAAACTGAAAATTTTACTAAGCATTTGATAATCAGGACCCATATGAATTTATTTTTTTATTTTTATTTTTTGCGATTGCCTTTTGGATTTGTATTTACGCTGGTTTTCATGCATCTAACTTTTGTTTAGATCCCGAACAGATTTTGATCTGAGTTCACTTTTATTTTGGTTTGATCCACATCTAGATCCATCATCTGATCACCCAAATACAAAAAATACTTACAAAAATATATGAGGAACTAGAAAAAGAAAAGACTGTGAAAAAGATGGATCTTGAATGGATCCAAACACCCAAAATACTTGGCTAAGATCTTTGCACAACAAGCTACAAAAGCTAGAAATGGCAAAGCATCGTAATGCTACCTTTGATACACATGAACTTGACAAAGCATTCAAGAGACAAAAGAAACTAATAAAAGGTACTGATGGCAGCCAAAAACAACAACATACCAGCCCTACAATAGCAGCCTACCACTTTTGGAAACCTCTTAAGATCATACACAAAAGCTTGAAGACAATACACAAAGCGATGCTCTCAATGGAGGAAGAAACTATGACAATGATCTATTAATCTCTCTCAACAATACAATAAGTTTCTCCAACCTATTCTCCATGAATTTCAGCCTAATATAGGTGAGAGAGATGACTCTCTCTCCTCTCTAGAACTTAGGACCCAAATTTAGGGCACCAATAGCCTAAAATAGCCAATTTTGGCCTATATGTCCAAATAACATGATTTTGGTGTCATTTTAAAGGTCATGAAGTTTGAGACTTCTTCAACATGAAATATATACTAAAATAAAAGTATCTAGGCCTATTTCACACGTGTGAAATGTTAGATCCAAAACTATGTACAAAAATTGCTAATTTAGGGCTCAAACTAGCTAGGAAATGTTGACAATTTTCACACTCCCTCTTTAACTTAACTTGCTAGTTTTAAAACACTACTTTGCTCCAACCTAAGAATGATCTCCATCATGATAATAGATCTCTTCTCAAGTATTCTAATATGTACAATATGAAGTACAACATAATTGATATAGATAATAGTGTAATTTTACATAGAATGGTGAACATGATACATGTAAAAGAACATAGAATCATAATGAAAGGATTCCTCCATGTATCCATGTTTGAATTCTCTGTAAAACAGCAGCAAACAAGTTGTAAGTGAAAGTAACCAACAAGTGTTTGGATGCCTCCTCCACATTCCACTATGCCCATAGTTGTCAACAATTTGCCAATTTTGCCAACACTAGGATGCTAGATCTGAACCTCTGAAGATACTCCCTCTCAAACACATGATTAACATCCCACAAGATCTCATCATTGCTTGATTTCAACCTTTCACTATAGTTAGTGAAACAAATGTCACCATCATAAACCAAAAGATAAATTTCTACAATTCTATCCAACATGAAGTAGAGTAGATGAAGTTGAGTATCAAACCTAATCAAGCCAGCCCATTTGAGCTCAAACCAAACCTCAATGAGCTCACCATTGAGATCTTCCTTGCCTTGGAGAAATTGCCACTTGAGTTGCTCCATGTAGTCTTCTTCATCCAACCTTTTGCCATCTTGATCATGCATGAACACTCCACCACAATCATGGCAACCTTTGAGTTGATGAAGAGATGTAAGATCCATGCCTTGAATCTTCCCAAGAGTCACTCTTCCTTTGCCCTTTCCTTCACAAGACTCCCTCTTAATGATCACACCACAAAAGTTAGCAATCTTCCTCTTAATAGTTGCATCATAAGAAATGGAAGAATCTCAAACATTAGAAGCCATGAAAAGAATACATAGTTCCTTCAACATAAGAATGATTGAAGTACTTTTTCTTGTCAAACCTGGACTTCTAATCAATGATATAGGTAATGATAATGAACCCTCACTACCATTCACAAAAGCATCATTCAAAGTACATCCTACTTTGAACACTTCACATTCATCTCTCCCTTTTAACTTGAGATCTTCCTCACCAAGTCTCACGATAGAACCTTTTGATCTACTTTCTTTATGAATACATGTGACACCACTTGTTTCACAAATGACTTTTTTGGACTCATCACATAAAGATACAAAAGAACCTTTTGATCTTCCTCACCACTTGTTTTCTTCAATCATGCTCAAAGCACCATCTCTTTCCAAATGAGTAAATAAGTCATTAGCAACAACCATTTCCAAAGAAGAGTTTTCATCACCTCTATTGATGAAGTTAGCTCTCTTCTTACCTTTTTCATTTTTTCACTTTCCATGTAGTTCCATAGGTAGCACTAGTCCATCTTCAAGATCCAATGGATCCAAAACATTGATCATAGATTCACCAAAAGTTGCCAAGTTAGCACAACAATAACTATCTCCAAGAAGCTCATTAGATCTCAACCTAGATCTAGCATAAGAAAGTTCTTTAGACTTTGCATAAGATCTACCAATCTTATTGATTCTAGGGATTGACTTTTGAAAGTTGAGAGAACCACCAACATCCATTTCATTCCTCTTGTTAGACATAACAAATGCATCAAGCTTGTAAAGTCTACCTTGTCTATTGCCCCTAGCAATCAAGACATCTCCCTTAGTAATGAAGCAAACATCCCCAACAAACTTTGTCTTGTACCCTTTTTTTAACATTTGACCAACACTTAGCATATTCCTTGAAAGTGAAGGAATGTAAAGAGCACCATGAAGCCTTACATTCCTATTAGTGGAAAGGCAAATAGGAATTGAGCCAATACCTTTGATCATACACTCACCACCATTTGGCATGTGAACGACTTTCTTGGTTCCAACATAAGAGATCAAAGAAGTAAAGAACCCCTTGTGACTAGTCATGTGTGAACTAGATCCACTATCTATCCACCATGAATCCTTGTCACTTCCACTTGAAATTAGACTTGAAGAACACATCATGAGAGAATCACAAGAATCTAGATCCTCATTAGAAGTACAAAAGTTGTTTTGCTTGCTACCTTCATCACTTTGCTTCTTATGACATTCATTTGCAAAATGACCTTTTATCCCACAATAAAAGCACTTGAACTTTGACTTATCTTTCTTTCTAAAAGAAGTAGAAGAGGAGGAGGAAGAGTGATCATCATGATCCAAGTTACCACCTTTGGACCATTTCCCTTTGCCTTTACCTTTGCGTTTGACTTTGCCTTTTGTGAAGAAAGCCTCTTCACCTCCACCTTGCAAGGATGCACCATCAAGCTTTGATTGCAACCTATGTTCTTTAGCCAATAAGATTTCTTGCAAGTCAACCACACTTGGCAAGACTCTTTGAATGACAAAACTCTGCACAAGGTTAGCATGTTCATCTAGCGAACCATTCAATATAACCTGGACTATTTCACTGTCTTTTATGTTTTCATCAATACATGCTAGATCATCACTTAAGGACTTAATCCTCAAGACAAATGCATGAGCACTTTCACCCTCTCTTTGCCTACTAGAAAATATTTGCCTCCTTAGGGTCAATACCCTAGATGTGGACTTTGATTCACAGAGCTTCTTCAAGGCATTCCATGCCTCACTTGCACTTTGACACTTACCAACTTCCTTGAGAAGTTCATTGGTAACATTCATTTCAATGATATGAAGAGCCCTTTTGGCCTTCTTATCAAACCTTTGTTGCTCTTGAGATATGGGTGGTCTCTCTTCAGTTCTTGCAACTATGTCCATGAGTTCATTCAACTCAAGAAAGGATTCCATCCTCACTTTCCAGGTAGAGTAGTTTGATTAACTCAACCTATCATTAGTTTCTAACATGATCCCACCATTGGAAGCCATGAATATAATGATTCTTCAACTTTTAGGATCTGTCCTAATACACCTAACACTCACTTTCCTCTCAAAAAAAATGATGGATAAGGAGATCCCAGAAGATCTAGGACCCTAAAACACTTCTATCTTGAACCTGGCTGGTTTCCAAGCATAGAAAGGAAGATTGAAAACACATGCAACACTTTGCACACACTAAGAATGGATTACAAACTCAAACCAACCTGAACACACTCTTGCTTAAGCTCTCAAACTTTCCAGCAAGTGACCAAATCAAGTTATGGTGTGAAGAGTTACTTGCATTCTTAGAAAATACAAAAGACTAGGCTGCCAATAATACCTAGAATTGAACAAACTTGATCAACATATGATCAACACACTAAGATATTGATTCAGCTTGTAAAACCACATGTAAACCACACTTCTAAAAGTTTATAAACTCCAGCAAGTGATAAATACAAGCTTTAGAGTGAATGAAAGAGCACACTTAGTGAATCACAAGACTAGCTTCACTAGCTTGTCAAATCTTGGTGTTTAGATGTAGATCTAAGATCACTTCACATGAGAATGTTCCTCAACCTGTTAAGAACTGAAAACACATTTGCATAATGGTTAAAACCTTCTAGCAAATGCTCCAATCAAATTACATTAGGAGAGTTACGTACATGCTCAACAAAGTACACCAAAATTTATGCAAAAGATTGTTGACAATTTGTTCACCCAAAAGAGGATCTTTCATCCAAGTGGGAGTTTTGCTCAGCCTTTTGGAGAAATACAAAATCACTAAAAGAGTACTTGTCATCCACTTAAGGAGAAGGTTCATCCACTTAAGGAGAGTGTTCATCCACATAAGTGGAGATTGTCAACAATACATTGAACAGAACATTGTTAGTATTGAATATGCACAAGCCTCACAATCAACAAATGATTAGGTGCTATGATCCAATCCAAAATAGCTTCTTCTCAGCCTCTGATCTTCAATAGACCTGAAATATGCTTGTGATCCACAAGTTTAACTCACAAAACAAGGGTTAGTAAGATTTGATCAACAATGCAATGCATAACCATGCTAGAACTTGATCAAACATCCAAATATCACCATAGATGGAAATCTTACTAAAAATAGCAGCCAACTAGCTCTGATACCATGTGAAAAAGATGGATCTTGAATGGATCAAACACCCAAGATACTTGGCTAAGGTCTTTGCACAACAAGCTACAAAACCTAGAAATGGCAAAGCATCCTAATGCTACCTTTGATACACATGAACTTGACAAAGCATTCAAGAGAAAAAAGAAACTAATAAAAGGTACTGATGGAAGCCAAAAACAGCAGCATACCAGCCCTACAATAGCAGCCTACCACTTTTGGAAACCTCTTAAGATCATACACAAAAGCTTGAAGACAATACACAAAGCGATGCTCTCAATGGAGGAAGAAACTGTGACAATGATCTATTGATCTCTCTCAACAATACAATAAGTTTCTCGAGCCTATTCTCCACGAATTTCAGCCTAATATAGGTGAAAGAGAGATGACTCTCTCTCTTCTCTCTAGAACTTAGGACCCAAATTTAGGACACCATTAGCCTAAAATAGCCAATTTTGGCCTATATGTCCAAATAACATGATTTTGGTGTCATTTCGAAGGTCCCGAAGTTCGAGACTTCTTCAACATGAAATATATACTAAAATAAAAGTATCTAGGCCTCTTTCACACGTGTGAAATGTTAGATCCAAAACTATGTACAAAAGTTGCCAATTTAGGCCTCAAACTAGCTAGGAAATGTTGACAATTTTCACAAAGACAACCCGTTGCCGTTTGCCCACTGACATTATGAAACAATCAATGCTGCAACACTAACCCTGATCAGATCCATCCAAAAAATGTGACACATTTCAAGATCTGTTCACAGCTCAAAATGACCTGTAGCCACCCTCCACACGTCCTACATACAACCTTAGTTCATTCTACTTTTTCATCTACCCACAATTTACCCATCGTCTACACCTCCCTCCGTCACCGTCTTAGCCGAGCGCCTTCTCTCATGTCTCAGCCGAGCACCTTCTCTCACGTCTCAACCGAGCGCCTTCTCTCCCATCTCAGTAGAGACTCCCTTCTTTACCATCTCGACGGACGTAGGTGCTTAACAAAAACAACAAAAAAAATTTTGAGATCTCAACCAAAGACTTTGCGTCATATCTCGATCGAAAACATACATCAGATCTCGACCGAGGACTTTGCGTCAGATCTTGACAAAGGACTTTACGTTACTTTGTTCATATTTCGATACTTCATAATTTTTTCGAGTTCCTAATTTTTCGAGTTTTCATTTTTCGAACTTCAATTCTTTGAGTTACAAAATTTTATGAATCCTAATTTTTCAAGCCACCAATTTTTTCGAGTTCTCATTTTTCGAACTTTCATTTTTGAGTTACAAATTTTTTCGAATCCTGATTTTTCGAGCCACCAATTTTTTTGAGTTGTCATTTTTCGAGTTCTAATTTTTTGAGTTACAATTTTTTTCGAATCCTAATTTTTTGAGTCACCAATTTTTTGAGTTCTCATTTTTCGAGTTCCAATTTTTTGAGTTACAAATTTTTTCGAGCCACCCATTTTTCGAGTCACCAATTTTTTTGAGCCACCCATTTTTCGAGTCACCAATTCTTTTCGACCTATTCATTTTTCGAGCCATCCATTTTTTGAGTCAGCAATTTTTTCAGGTTCCCAATTTTTGAGTCACGTAATCTAAGGTGTCATTTATCTCAAGTCAGAAATTTTTCCGAGTCATCTTTTTCGAGTTATCTTTTTTCTCGAGTAACAAATTTTTTTGAGCCATAGTTTTTTGAGTCATAGTTTTTTCGAGTCTTTTTTTTTCTGATACACCATTTTCCGATATACTCCATTTTTTGATCCCGACTCAAGTTTTCTATCTAAACTCAATTTTACAATCCAAATCCTTTTCGACTAATGTCAAGCTTGTCTAAAAAAATAAAAAATTAAAAAAACACACAAAAAAATTAAAAAACACATATAAAAGTAAAACACCTGACAGTACCCAATGAACCAACATACTGATCCTGATATTCCAGAAGATTATCCATACGAAATGAGGTCCTCTACAGCTGAACAAATCAGACATCATTGGTTTTATCGAATGCGGTCCCAACTCCGCGAGCAATCCACAAATCCATTCGAAGGACAAGAGCCTGATCGAGCCGAGTCTTCACGAGCAGGAGCCTATATTCATAGTGTTGATACATCACACGCCAGAACACACCTGAATGGAGTTTTTGCAACTCCCATCGGAGCTCATTTTGAGAAGAGAACACCCAAGTTGGATCTACCCAAGTTTGACGGTAGTTCGGACCCCCTCAAAGATTCTTACAAATCTTTGAGAATGCGTGTGACGTTTATGACGAAAAATCTCCCGACGCTATAACTGTTTTCCATGACCATGATCGCTAACAAACGAGGCTGATTTTTTAACCTTGATCGTGAAGATAAGACAGACTGGTCAATTTTAAAAGAGTCCTTTATCACGTGTTTTAAACCATTTCGTTTGATAGAGAGCTCTTTTGTCAAATTGAGTAATATCAAAATGACAAAAAAAGAACGCGTATGAGACTATATCGAGCATTTCAAATGCCTCAAAAGTCAAGTACAAGAACCACCTACCCAACAAATACTCATCATTTGGTTCCTAGTCAGACTTCCAAGATGGATTAGAAGTCTGCTTTACATCAATTTCTAGGAACCGCTTATGTGCATCCCAGTCATAGTTGTTGTGTCTAGGCTCTTCTCTTTTCCATGCCAAAACCTCATGCTTGATTGTCTCCTTAGATGTTGCTGATGTCGTGAAACACTTTCCTCCAATTGCTTGTTTTCAAAGACAAGAGATAACACCTTGGGCAGAAAGTCGCTTGGGTTTGTCTCTCTCCATTCTCTTCGAACTCAGATCATCTATCTCCATGGAAATGATGTGGGAGCTACTGCTTCTGCATCTATTTGCACTATGAACGCCATCAAACAAGCTACCAGAGCCAGTTTTCTTGAAAAAGGGAGATGCGATCAGGCCTATCAATGGAAATTGATCGGGATTGGAGAGGATATGGCTCTCCTGAGTTTGTAGAGGCAATGTTCAGACAAGTCGGGATGGAGCCAAATGACAAAATGAATATGAGAAGGCTTCTTGAAATAATGAAATGGTTTTGATAGACTAGCTTGTTGTTGACAGTCTGCAATAAATGTCAAATCCATTTTAATTGTGCTTTGTATTCTTAATCCACGCTCTTTGGTGCTTGATAACTTCTTTCGTGAATACATCCTTTCAAATCCAAGTTTCCAATTAATCTGGTATCACGGCCTCATTGATTAGCAATTAAATGGATTGGTTAAGGCTAGATGGGAACAATGCTTTTTGCTGCTTCTGAAGGTAGTGCAATACATCTGAAGTTGATATTTCAAAAATCAGTTTCATCACTATTCTGTCTGTTGTGTCGATGAATCCATCCATTTCTACAAACTAGTTGCACAATTTTTAGAGCAGTGTGTTCTTTTATGGGATGCAAATTGTTATCTAGTTTTAGCTTTGAGCAGGCTGAAGTGGTCGTATGCAATCTATCGTATGTTTCGATGAGCAAGCATGAACTTCAATTGATTCGATAATCTTTTTATTAATAGCCTTCATTGTGGCTGAGCTAGCCCTTCAGGTTGAGTGAATGATATGCATGTAGTCCATGCTATGCATGATTTAGTTGGTCTAAAGCTTTCTGGGTGGACTCCATAAAATTAGAGATTACACATATTTTTATGTGTAGGTATCATCCCCCTTTAAGGGTCTCGCCTAATATGAGAGATGTTTGTTTTGTTTGTTTTCGAAGCAGCCAAGTACATGATAGATTTTGCGGTCGTGTATCCAAGGAAGATTTTTCTCTGTGAAATGGCTACTACAAGTGTTGTCCAAATCATGGTTTGCTATAATTTTGCCCCTCTTGCTGGCATATTATGTGATGGTTTTGATGTAGCATTTGGATGTTTGAAAGCTGTTTGCACCTAATATGAGGGATTTCTGTTTTGATTGTTTCAGAAGCAGCCAAGTATATGACAAATTTTGCGATCATGTACCCAAGAACATTTTTTCTCTATGAAATGGCTGCTATGAGTGTTGTCCAAAATCATCCCCTGAATGCTTCACAACTTTGAGAGAAAAACCTTATCCCATATTTTTTTAAATCCAGCAATGCCTTTGGGGTCTGTTAACACAGTTGCCATATATTCAATGGGAGTTTGCGTTCATGCTCTTTAACTTTCTTTCATTATACAAGGACCTGATTTTGCATAAAATTCATGTTGTCTGACAAATTTGTCTATTGATCCGTAAGATTATCACAATTTTTAAAGAAACAACAGATGTGGCATTTCTCCTTTGATGAATTATGAATGCTTGATTGTAAGCTTCTGAGAATTGGAATTCTACAACCACATAAGTTTTTTTTGCCCCATAAGAAATTTTTCAAATCGCACAAGGTTCGAAAGATGATAGAGTTTTTCCAAGGGTTTGTGAAATGTTTGCGCGCTATTTATTCGAGTCATTCATGGCAGGAAACATCAAGGGAAAATTGGTGTTTTTTGTCGGGCGGTAGTAGTGATGAGTCTGCAGGATAACCTAGACATTATCGTACATATTTTAAATAATTGTATGGTCTGCGAGTACATGTACGACAAATTTAAAATACTCTTAGAGACGTACGAGAGTACAAGACGTGAGAGAATATGGTTGCAACATTGCTTCACATGGCATTTCTTAGAAATACAGCAAGCACACAAAGTGTCTCTCATTCATTGTTTTGCCCAAAACAAAAACAAGAAACATAACAAGCATTTTACAATGCATACACCATAGATTCTTTATTGAAACTAATGACAAACAACAAAAATGAACTACTCTCCAAAAAAACCTTCAATTTGATACCGATTTGGAAAACCCTAATTGGGATTTTCAAATCGTGTTCCGAAACGCAGACTACAATATATCTGTGCATATGAAGGTGTTTTCTGAGAAGTACTAAGAAGATCAGAAAGACTTTTGCTTTGGTACGTAGATCAAGTAAAAAACTACAGGCGTAACAAAGCTTTCTTATGCAGTAAAATTCATGGAACTTAGAACTTTTTATTTTTCTACAAATTTACATAGGATATCAATTTTTGAGGTGCATTTGTTAAGCTTTCAATGTTGATTAGCTTATAATAAGTTTGGTTGCTAGAATCGATAGATTGACACAATAGCCCTTACTGAATGGGAATTACAAAGCAATGTGTATCGATCTTTTGTTATTATGATGGTCGTGGAAGAATGACAATATCACTAGCATAGAATTTGATATACAAGGAAGGATCAAAGTTACTAAGATTGAATCCTAGTGAGATATGGAAAGTGTTAAGTCAAGAATACCACAATCTTGGTGCTTGCTTTAGTCCATAGAGACTTTTGAAGAGCAAGCAAACTTTGGTCTTGTCTTGGATGAACCCAGGAGGTTGTTCCATATAAATCTCTTCTTCTAGATATCCATTTAAGAAAGCATTTGAGACATCTAGTTGAATTACTTGCTATTTGAAAAAACAAGCAATAGATATGATGACTCTTATTGATACCATCTTAGCAACAGGAGCAAAAGTCTCCTCATAATCAGGTCCATAAACTTGGGCAAAGTCCTTTGCACAAAGTCTTGCCTTATATTTGTTGATTGTGCCATCTTGATTATATTTGACTCGAACAACCCATTTGCAACCAATTGTGTGCTTGTTGGATGGAAGATCCACAAGCTCTTATGTCTTATTGGTAATCAATGCATCATACTCCTCCTTCATGGCTAGAAACCATTCTCTTGAGTCGAGTGCTTCTTGTACATCCTTCGGCTCTTCATGTGAAACAAAATATGCATAATTAGTGGAGTTGAGTTCCAGTTGTTTGTCTTTTTCTCCATATGAGAGCCTTTTAGGCTCGGATCTTTCTCTTAGTGATCTTCTTGGTGAGAAGACTCTGGGTGACTCCTCCTCAATTCTTGGCCCCATCCCTTCATGATAATCTTCAAGAGAGATTATATGAGAATCTTTGATCTCGGCCTCTTCAGAGATGTATTTTTTACTCTCATGAAAAATAACATCTCTACTCTCAAATGTAATTGAGGTAGAGGGAACATAAATTCTGTATGCCTTCTTGTTGGATGAGTATCCAACCATGATCCCTTTGATTGAATTTGGATCATCTTTTTTCCTTGTTTCCAAGGGTACATGAACAAAGCAAGCACAACCAAAAACTCTAAGGTGATCAACCTGAGGTTTCTTCTTGAATAAGACTTCATACGGTGATCTTCCTACAAGTGTATTGTTAGGTAATCTATTGCACAAATAATTTGCACAATTAATTGCTTCTCCCCAATATTCAATAGGCAAAGAAGCTTCAATTCGGATTGCTTTAGCACATTCACATAGAGATTGATTTTTCCTTTCGGCAACCCCATTTTGAGATGGGGAATAAGCACAAGAAAATGCTCTCTTGATTCCTTCAACCTCACAATAATCTGCATGGAACTTATTGGAGATGTATTCTAAATTTAACAAAAAAAAAATTCATTTTGGACATTGATGTACTTTTTTGCTAATACACAGTTAATACACTTTGCTTTATAAAGACTTTATCCTTTTTTGCAATAGCCAATGGTATTTGCAATAGTGAAGATGGACTTCTTAGGCAACAAGCTATCTAGATCTATTCTTGATCTTAATAATTTTAAAAGCCTTATCTGAGCCTCACTCTCATCCCTAAATCCAAACAACAATAATGCTAGAAAAATTCTCATGTTAGAGAACTACTCACCACCATACAACTTCCCACAAGAGTGCTCGCCATATAATGCTCGCTAATAAATCGCACTCGGGCCTTTCCAAAAATAGGCCTCAGCTTTAATTATGGTAAAAAGGACTTTAAAGACATAATTTTAACATCTTGAGCATCCCAAATTCAGTACCAGATGGATTGAAAGTATTTGAACCTGTCCTTATCCAAGGATATAGGTGGTCATGCTATATTTAGTTTGAAGCCACATGTTTGAAAAGCTTGTTTTCATGTTCACAAGGTTCAGAAGCTTGCATGCTGCTTTTAGTTGTTTTGATTCTGATTAGAATATATAGGTTGAATTGTTTGAAGGCTCTTCGTTGGACCTCAAGTACTCAAGCTCGTGTCTCTTCCAATTAGCAAGTTGATTTGGAGCTAAGTTGCAACATAATTGCATTTTAGACATAGAGCATTATAAGACTCTCGTACACGAAAAAGATTCAGAATAACAGCAAAAAAATTATAGTTCCTTTGTAAAATATTATCAATAAAATAGGCTGATTGTTCTAGGTTTTGACAATTTGTGAGTAAATTTTTTGCAAGTTTTATTCTACCCATGGTTTATCAATTATATAGCACATGGCATGCCATGTAATATTAAATTCATTTTGTCTCTAATTACAAGAAGATACTAAGTAGATACAAATATTTCAATGAATTTCAATGCAAATAAATGCGTCACTGGTGAGGACCTCAATGTGAGACAACTTTGGAAGTGACACTAGTACTGGTTGTCTCTATTCAATACTACTAATAATCCTCTCAATATCTCTATTGAAAAAATAAAAAAGCCTATTTTTATAAGGGCAACGTATTATGCCTATCATATTCAAGCTCAAAATAATTTTTGAGCTCTACTTGATTTGAACTTTGAAATTGTAGGGATCTATACAATTGATTTCATAGACACACATGAATTCATTAATGTGCAAAAGAAGGAATCGATAGAAGCATTCAGCAGAATCAAAATCATTCAAAAGCATTCAACATTTACATTCAGACATTCACGATCTATCAATGAATCAACAATTTGCAAAAACAAATGCAATAGAAATTGTGCAAGTACAAAAGACAATTTCTCTTGGAATAGCTTCATTGGAACACAATAGAGTGTACACAACATTCAATCTGTTGACAAATGTGTATTTTGGCATCTATGTGTTCTATTTATATTTGTACAATTTGATTACAAGGCATAATCAAAAGAATGGGTTAGTATCTAATGTCAGTCGTGAACCTTATTGTGGTTGCATGTCAATGTCTGCCAAACTGCCTATAGGATCTTCGTGAGAGAGACGTCATCTTTTGTCATTACTCGTAGGTCTTCACAGTCCTCTCATAATAGGTTTTCTTATGGTCTCCTTATGGCAATGAGCCTTGTAATGCCTTGTAAGAGGATGTCTTACTGGTTCTTTATGGGTTACTTACGGGCCTTTTACGAGTTCGTTATGAGTAGCAGTCAAAGTTTTCGGGGTAATCGTGGCTATAGTCATTGTCAAATTAGTTGCATAGTGCAAAAGCTAGTTTGTGTATGTAACTAGCTTTATTTAGAATGGTATCAAAATAGTTAGACAATCGAAAAAAATTTGTAGATTCGAGCTAGAGTCGAGTCACTCAAAACTTAGTCGATTCGAATTGGAGTCAAGTTTGATAGTCGATAGTCAACAATCGTTCGATAGTTTGACTGTCAAGCCTCTCTCTATAGTTTGACTTGACATTTTGACTATCGCGTAGATACATGTTTGTGATTCTCATGCATTTCTGCAGATTGTGTGACAATGCAAGTAAATATATAGCAACTTGAATGCAACTAAATTAGCTTTATGTATTTAGAGAGAGAGAGAGAGAGAGAGAGAGAGAGAGAGAGAGAGAGAGAGAGCATAAATCTAACACACACATTAGGGCTGTTTTTGAACTCAAGAAGGGCCTCTTCCTTGCCTAAACATATTTGCTAATTGGGATTAATTAACTCATTAATCGTCCTATGTGGTAGTTCACCCAGGGTTTATCATGGGCTAGTTCAGATTTTTATAGGCTGCACTTGAACCTAGTATAATATCACAAGGACAGAAAATTTTAATGTAGCCTAAAATATTATATCCAAGATAAACTTTTTATTTTTTTAAAGCCTTCAAAATGGCTTTTTATTAGTTTGAATGAGAGAAAATGGCGCCCAATATTTCTTTGGGCCCCCATTTTGAAAAAAAGATTTTTTAAAGAAAAAGGGAGGAGAGGGATGAGAGTACATCCCCCCTCCCTTGTACATCTCCCCCTTGTACCTTCTCCCCTCCCTTGACGCACTGGCCGCTCCCCACCCCTCGGGCCACTGGCCCCCTTCGGGGCCCTCCCTCTGGATTGCACCAGGACACCCCCTCCCCCAATGAAGTGAATGACATAGGGGGGGAGAGGGCCTTTGATGTGTGGACACACCCACCACACGCCCACCCTCGGCAGCTGTTCGACGTGGGCAGGAGCGCACTCTTGCCCACGTCGAGCAGCTGGCGGGGGTGGGAACATAGTGGGCATGTCTATTTAAAAAAAATGCCCACCCCCCCATTAAAACCGATTGAAGTGGGAGGGGGGGTCGTGGTGCAATCCAGGCCCCGCGCCCCGAAGGGGTCCAACGGTCCGGGGTGTGAGGAGCGACCAACGAGTCGGGGAGGGGAGAAGGTACCAGAGCACGGTGGGTGGGGGGTTTTAAGGTACAAGGGAGCGGGGGGGAAGGGGGGGGATTATTCTCATCCCCATCCCCCCATTTTTTTTTTTGATCTTTTTTTCAAAATAGGGGCCCAAAGAATTATTGGGCCCCCTTTTGTTTCATTCTAACTAATGAAAAGCCGTTTTGAAGTCCTTGAAAAAATAGAGAGCTGCCCATTTAAATTTTGAACTTGAGCCTTGTCATATCATCATTAGTATGGGCTATAGAAGTAGAGTTAAAGGAGAGTTAGTGGGTGGGTTAGAATTTGGAGATTCAATTTACACCATTGATTGTGCCATGTCATATGGACCATTCCATCTCAGTTGTCACTCTCTCATTGGTACACATGGCATCCTTAACACTAATTATAATTAGTGAAGAGGCCCTTTTTGAGTCCCCCCCCCCCCTAATTTAGATCCATGAATGTCTTGATTGACAAACTCATCATTTGCACAAAAATTATTGTGTGTCCCTCTTTTGTCGCACTCTTTTTGTAGTAGTGATATGACATAAAGGATTTATAATGGATTTATTTAATCCTCTAGAGAAATTGGATGCATTTCTTTTAACGATTCTATCATCTAACACAAGCTAGAATTGATCTTAGAAAATAAGCAAAAACAATCGATTACAAAGTGTCTATGACCAAAAAAAGGCTTCACATGTGTGAAGGATGGACTATTGTATGGACATAGGTTTGAGTATAACATATTAGCAATAACTATATCATTGGATCACAAAAATTGTAAGACAATTGAGAAAGATTCAAGTTTGATGCAAATTCACTCTTGGTCTTCCTTGATTCGCAATGTAAATGATGGAGTACTTGAGTGTAAGGAGGGAGCATGACCTAGTTTGAACTATTTCGCACATGTGGGGGCTAATACTAGGGTACAGCTCTATGTGACATTAATTAGCATGTGTGAAAAATCAGAGATCAAACACATTTAGTTCATCAATGATCCAAATTTGCTTGCATATCTAGAAATAGCTAGAAGGTAAAAATCACTACTTTATGCATGCTAGAACTTAGAAATGCACAAAGATATGATCATAAACACTTAGATATGACTTAATATTGTCTCTATCTGTACAGAAGCAATACAATACTGTACACTCTCTACAAAGAAAGAAAATTTGATAACTGTTTCTTCACGCATGTACAACTATTTATAGCTTTCAAAATGTCATTTGGCCACTTTCTCCAACTTGACCTAAATTGCAAACTTCTAGATACTTCATCAAAGACCTACAAATACTAGTCTAGATGCAATGTATCAATTTTAGCCAATTAGAATGGGTCCAAATCTGACCTCATACAGTTATCTACTTGCCAAAAATAGTACAACACTATTTAGCCCTTTATTGACACATATGAAACTATCTCTAAGTTGGGATTTCATTTTGGCCTCCAAAAATGCCAATAAACCAACAAACTAGTTGACAATTTGTCACACTCCCTCTTCAACTAGTTTTAACATAGTTTTAACCACACAACTTTGATCCATCTTAAGAATGATCTCCATCCTAAGTATAGACCTCATTTATATGGTTTTATAGTAACTTTCATAATTGATATAGAGAATAGTGTCCATCTTGCATGCTTCATTATTTATTACATCAATTTTACATATCAAGATGTAAGTAGAACATAAAGAACTGAATAGAATGTAAATTCAATGATTCCTCCATGCTTCAAACTTTGAAATATTTGAAAAATAATAGCAACCAAACAAAAAATATGAGTACTCAACCATTGCTTGCTTGTATCCTCCATCTTTGTCCTTCCTTGATATGTCTCCACCATGAAAATTCATGAATGAGCCTCCATCTCCATCTTGCCATAAGATATCATCAATACTTGATGAATTGATCATGAATGAGTGATATAACTAACCTCTTTGAGCTTCATTTCCATCAACAAAAACAGCCAAGACTTCTAGTACAACGCCAACATCAAAATGATGCAAAACAATGTAGCTAGTTTCACCATATCTTGACAATCTGCACACATTCACATGGAATTCTCAAACATGAGATAGAACAAGTAAAGTAAACTTGAACAACACTTCCTTGATGTTCCCTTGACCTTAGTTGAGTCTTCAATAACTTGCAAAAATAGATCCAAAGCATCTTTTACACTTGACTTCCCTTTGATGCTCTTGACTAGTTCCAAATTGCCACCTTTCCTTTTGTGTAGTTGAAGGACCATCAAAGTCATTGAACAAAACTTTTTTTCCAGATCCATTAGTTGAATCCATTCCATGAAAACCCTCATCCACTTGCATAGCATCCTCTACACAACAAGTTTCACCAAAATATGTGAGAAATGCAAAATGAGTAACTTCCACTTGCTTACCATTCTCATCGTAGAACCTCAAAGGTTGTTTCCTTTGCTTTGATTTCCTCCTTGGATTTTGATTTGAAGTAGGCTCCTCAACAACAACATCCAAAGTATCATCAACAATGTCATCATCAAGAATGTTAGATTCAACATCCACACCACCACTTGAAGACACTTTTGGAAAGTTTCCCTCATCAAAAAATGACATCTCTTCCAATGACCACTTTCGTAGTTGAAGGAATAAAAAATTTGTAAGCCTTGCTCACCTCACTATAACCAACAAAAATACTTTTTCTTAAAGATCAATACTCCTTTGTCCTATCATCAAGAGTGATGTTGATGTAGAAAATGCATCCAATTTTTTTGAAAAACATGACACTTGGCCTTCCATCCAATACCACACTCGGTCACCTATTGCATAGAAAATTAGCACACAACCAATATTGATCCCAAAATGATTTAGGAAGATTTGCACCTAACCTCCTGGCTTTGGCACCTTCACATAAGCTTCTCAGCCACTCCATGTTGTTGTGATGTCCTTGGGCTTGTGTACTCCCTCTTGATCCCACTTGCATCACAAAATGCCTTGAACTTGGTAGAAATGTACTCACCACCATTGTCACTCCTCAAGCACTTGATCTTGGTAGAAAATTGAACCTCCCTTTCAATCACATCAAACACCCAACAAATTCTACTGAAATCATCAATAAAAGTCACATACATCTTAGCACCTCCATTGCTAATTGTAGTAACACCATGAATATCTGAATGCACAAGCTGAAAAAGCTTACTTGACCTTGATGTAGATCTTTTGTAAGGTAACTTATGTGACTTTGATAAGGCACATTGCTCACAAACATGATTCAAGCTTGTTAAAGATTCGAGAAGACCAAACACAACTTACCTCTTTGCCATCATGTCCAATGACTTGTAGTTGAGATGCCCCAATCTCTTGTGCCATACCTCTTGCATTGACAATTGCTCCTTTGCCATACATCTAACTTGGTTTGCAACAACACAAGCATCAAGTTTGAACAACTTACCTTGCCTCTTCCCTTTTGCAATCAATTAATCCTCCTTCTTTATCAAACAAGCATCACCATCAAACTTCTTGATTAATCCTTTGTCAGGCATTTGAATCACATGAAGAAGGTTCTTAGTTATAGATGGAATGAACAAAACATCCTTCAAACTGATATTCCTATTAGTAGAGAGGGAAATAGGAATTGTGTGAATCCTTTTGATTGAGCACTCACCATTATTGGTCGTGTAGAGATCACCTTCTTTTCACCTTCAAATGCCATCAATGATGAATAATACTCCTCATGATATGTCATATGTGATGTAGCTCCACTATCAATCCACCAAGAATCAATATCTCCATGATTAGACAACAAGCAAGATGACATAACAAAAGCATCATTTCAATTTTGTTCATCAACACCATCTTCATCAAGAGTTAGATTGATTTGCTTGTCACCTTGATCTCTCTTCCTCTTAAAGCAATCACTAGGAAAATGTCCTTTGAATCCACAATAGAAACATTTTAGCTTGGATCAATCTTTGTTCTTTCCAACAAAAGTAGAAGGTTGACCTTGATCTTGCCCTTTCGACCATTTGTTTTTGCCCTTGAACTTGCCTTTTGAGAATATAGCTTTCTTCTCTCCTACTTGAAATCATCCAACAAGCCATTAAGAACAACTTGAACAAGCTCCACATCCTTAACGCTTTCACTAATGCATGCTAGTTCATCACTCAAAGCTTTAACTCCCAAAACAAAAGCATCATCACATTCATCCTTCTTTTGAAGACTTTGAAAAATTTTCCTCCTCAGGGTTAGGACCTTAGATGTAGATTTGGACTCATAAACCTTCTTTAAAGATTCCCAAGCCTCACTTGATGTTGTGCACTTAACACCATCCTTGAGAAGTTCGTTAGTCACATTCATCTTGGTCACACGTAAGGCTTTCTTTGCTCTCTTGTCGTACCTCAATTGATCTTGTGGTGCATAAGGTCTCTCCTCCACACCTAATACAATATCCATTAAATCATTCATCTCAAGCAAAGATTCCATCCTCACCTTTCAAGTAGAATAATTTGTTGAGGTAAGCCTATCATTGTTTTCCAACATCAAGCCACTTGAGGTTGCCATGTTGAAATGATCTAATCTTCTCTTTGAACCTATTCCAATGCACTAAGAACTCCCCTAAAAGTCAACAAATGAAACTCAAGAAGAAATCACAAAGATATGGAAACAATCTAGCCTCTCCTTTTTCTCCTTCTAGCAAAACCTAGCACATAGAATCTTGATTTCTTGATCACAATAGATCTAAACACAGTGTGATGAACTTTTGCCAACACTTATGATTGAAACACACTCTTGAAAAAGTCAAGCAACCTAAAATCAAGAGATTCTATCAAATTTAGGACTACTCCAAAAATGCAAAATATTGAATCAAGCAAAATCTACATGCAAAAGCTAGAATCTAGATATCTCATTTAATAGAATGTACCTTCCACAATCATGAGCAATTTTTTTCTCCACATTCCAGTAAGTGGTTTTAACGGCCATCTACAAGTATTTTGACCTAAAATAAATTTAAGATCACAAAAATCCAAACTCTATACTTGAAACCACAAGATTTGAGCTAGAAACACCTCCAAATGCACATAGATTGTACTTCACCATGTGGAATCTAGATCAAACATAAAATCAACATCCTACACATAGAAACTCAAGATATCAAGAGAGAAACACATGAGAAACACAAGAGATGAATTATCCACAAAGAAAGAAAATTTAATAATTATTTCTCCATGTAGGTACAATTATTTATAGCTTCCAAAATGTCATTTGGCCACTTGCTCCAAACTTGACCTAAATTGGAAACTTCTAGATACTTAATCAAAAACCTAGAAATACTAGTCTAGATATAATGCATCAATTTTAACCTATTAGAATGGGTCCAAATCCAACCTCATCCACTTATCTACTTGACAAAAATGGTATAAACACTATTTAGACCTTTATTGAAAAATATAGAACTATCTTTAAGTTGAGATTTCATTTTGGCCTCTAAGAATGCCAATAATTTTTTCAGAACATGTTGATTATAATCATTTGTGATATCGACAACGTTAACGTTATTACATTCACATGTTGTACGTTCCTACTCAAATATTTTAAAAATAAATATCAATAACTACATAAATAATGATACCATGTATTTGAGAATTAAAATTACGATATTAAGAAAAGTATTTATCCTATTTTCCATAGCTTGTCCATGTCAAGCATAAAAATATTCAAAACAATACATATTACAAGACAAAATTTTGGCCTATGCACATGCAACGAGGCTTCCTTGTGTGATTGTCTACTATGTGTCTTTTGTGCCAAATCAAAAGCCTTTGTACTTCACACATTCACAACAGACTTTCATGAACCATGGATCCAGCTTCAAAATATAGATATGATGTTCTAGTTACATTTGTAATTATAAATAAAATGCTAATACCATAAAATATATAAGAAAAGTGAATCATGCACATATAAACACATAATCTAAGATCTTTTGTTGTTGTACTTTAGTTTTAATAAAAATAATTTACCAATCCAAATAGACGTGGATATCATGCTCATGTCTCATCTACATTTGGAATATGCTCATCCAACTGGTTGAAATACACATCTTGAAATGAAATCTGGTCATCTTTATTCTTGTTGAAACTTTTACTATTTATAACTACTATCTTCTTGAACCATTTCTTTTCTTTCTATCATCTTTTTCTTCTTTCTAGAAACTTCATTCTTATGAAGTAGGCTCTAATAATGCCAAGAATTCTATTGCAACTTCATGTCGACCTATGGTTGGTTAATATTCTATGGTGCAAATATTAAATCTTATCTTAGATAATGATGTATCTAAGTCTCTTAGTATATATTCTATGATAAGTGTGATGCCAC
Organism: Diphasiastrum complanatum; assembly: GCA_029204225.1. Taxonomy (NCBI): domain Eukaryota; kingdom Viridiplantae; phylum Streptophyta; class Lycopodiopsida; order Lycopodiales; family Lycopodiaceae; genus Diphasiastrum; species Diphasiastrum complanatum. The sequence goes on along the minus strand of CM055092.1, from coordinate 54,938,888 downwards.
AAAATTGTTAAATATTGAATATCAACCTAAATATGACATGACATACTTGAAAATGAAGATATGAGCTGGATAAATATAAATCATGAAGAGGTCTATCATTTTTTGAGAATATATCTCCTAGATACTTGCCTTGTATGTAAGGACGAGACCTTTAAAAAGGAAATGTTGCCTTGGATAGCCTATTAGGTCATCTATGCGAAATGACTAAATATGAATCGACACATTAAATCAGAGTAATTTTAACTCTTAGTTAAATATACCTCTTATGGTATAACTAAACATACATTCAACCTAATTGTTAACTAGACCTTTTCACGGGAACGATGCACCTTTAGTGTTAGAGGTGTGTTTGTTCGCTCCGTAGAACATATATTGGTCACATGCTTCAGTCTCGATCATCGAGAGAGGAAGAGTTTATCTATTTGTGAGAGGTTGAAGAAGTGAATAGAGTGTTGAGGATTATTCTCTCTTATCTCTGTTCTCCGCACTATTGAGTGTGAGTGATCTTGAGTCTACTAGCAATGTCTACTGCATTACATAAATTACTCTCTGGTCAGACAGACTCTCTAGCGCATAACAGTCGTTTGCTGTATTTCCGTAAATATGCTTTAAGAAACTTTCTTAAAATCATCTTATTCGTCTGTCATGAATACTTTCTTTTTGGCACTCGAATAAAGTCTACATTTGGTATAGTCTAGCACAATCATTGATAGAACTGTATGTATACATCTGACATGTCAGTCCCTGACTGAGGAATTGAGTCTTTGATATGTGTTCTTGTTTGTAACTGACATAAGTTTCTAACGTGCTCTAAAACTATTCGTGTTCTTTAACCATAACCTTGGACATAAGTTGTTGAGGACTTCTGTCTACAAACGAACAATTCGCGAATACGATTAACTAATTGTCTATACAAACACGAATACATCGAACATTTCACGACTCTCTATTGACACCTTAATCAGCCAGAGTGTGGTACTATTGTACTACTCTGATAACATCTCACCTGTAGAATGCATTTCATTTGATTTGATAGAGGCAAGACTGTCGCTTTGGAATTATTAACACTACACACCCCCAACACAAGTAATTTTGGTTATTTTGTAATGTCTGTTGACAACACCCGAATCCACTTCACTCAAAATAAATCATAATTGTACCAAATATATAACTTTCAAACACTATCCTCTGAGGGTTCGACATTATTTACTACAAAATCTATACTAACCTTGTTGGTATAGTACAACACATACCAATTTTTGGCGCCGCTGCTGGGGATAGCCTAGGAAAGTTATAAGAAAACTGACATTTTCTGTCTCCATTCCTAGTGTATGTCAGATAGAGAATCCCGATTAGAACACTAATGTAAGCTTAGAGAGAAATTTTCACGAAGACAAAGTGAGAGTACGAGTCGAAGAAATCTCGACGAGATCACTACAGTCCAGTTACTTGAATTCCTAATTAGCTTCGGTATGGAGGGTCCTGCTACACGTTTCACTTCTATTTCAAAAATTAAGTATGATTATTTTAAATGGACTACTTCAGATGATGCAGATAGCTATGTCTCGCAATTTAAACTAATTGCTAATGCAAATAATGAAGGAACTGATGTAGACAAACTATGAATCTTTTCAGGTCTATTGAGAAGTCGTTTTGTCTTAGGTAGCACCTCAGCAACGTCTTGGTTGTGAAGGTCTATAGCAAGCTTTTGGTCTTCAAGTTGTTGCTTCAGGTCAGCAACCTCCTTTTGAAGATCAAATATCTTTATACATGCTTTAGCATACTCCAAATGATCAGCAACTCCCGAGCAGTTTTGAGTTGACTGGAACTACTTTGAAAGACTTTCAATCTTTTTGAGAGCCTGCAAATATTTGTCATGAGCATCTCGCTCGAAATAAGTTTGAACAGAGTTAATCAATAACTCCTTCATCTTAGCGAGTTATTCTTCGACTAAGGCTTTGTCGTTCTCGAGCGGAAGAAAAAACTCGACTCAAAATTTTCTGAGCATCTGGTTTTGAAGTCTCTGTAACTTAATGGGATCGATTTGAATTGATTCGAAACTGCTGCATAGTTGTAAGGCTGTTTCTGTCTTTATTCTCTTCACTATCTCTTCTTAAAAGTTGGTCTGCAGAGTTGTCTTTTATGTATTGACCTTATTATAATTGTTTTTCAATGAATCAATTTCTTTTTGAAAAATAACAAATTTGGCCTGATTGGCCTTATTCGTATCTTGCAAAGATTGTGCTTCCTGATTTGGTACTTGAAGCATTCAGCCAAGTGACTGTGTTTGTTCGAGCAGCTTCTTGTTTTCTGCCTTGAAAGATTCAACCTTTGTAGGCAATATTTGGATCTCAATTGACTATGCATGTCATAAGCATGAACTTGATCAACAATCTGCTTTGCTCCCAATGAAAATTGCTAATACCACCGGTATAGATTTTCTTTCTCTTCTTCATCTGCATATGTAGCCTCTGTAGCCTCATCTGCATCTGCATCTGTAGCCTCTGTAGCCTCATCGTCGGCTCTATATCAGAAATAGTCACTTGTTTCATGTTCTGTAGAGGGGTTCTTTGGCCTTTGAGAAAGCATGTCTGCAATTGGGACGACTGCCACATTGTCGAGAGCAGTGGAGGAGTCTGGTATAACTTGCATAGCAGCATCCGAATCAGATTTCCTTTTGGACTGCTGTGCTTTCAACCTCCATAATTGTAATAGGTGTTGGCTGGATCAGTGGAATAGATGTATTCTACATAAGACTCGATAAATCGATTGTAGTTGTCATAATCAGTGTCCCTAGAAGAACACTCTGCTCTGCATCAGTAAGAATGCCAAAAAATTTTCACAATCTAGAGATATGTGCTCCTATAGCTAAAAATTTGTTGTGCTTAATCCAGCACAAGAATGCCTTGTAAGCAATTGAGCTAAAACAAATTGGCCAGTGCATCCAACAAGTATCCAAAGTTTTGTGCTAAAATAGTCACATCAGCATTAGTTATAAACATCACTTGATTTGAATACTTGCATAGGAACTTCAATTGGGCATCTTTCACCATCATAACTTTGTACCCTTTACTTGGTACAAAGCAATTAGATAGAAAATATTTCGTCTCTTCTATAGAATACTTGGACATAGGATTGGCCGAGCCATCTTTTGGAAGTCCAAGTGCTGTAAAAAAAACGTCTTCATTGATTGTAAATATGTTGTTGCGTAGATTGACCTTGAAATCAAAATTAGTCACTATGTGGATGGAGTTCACAAACTCAATGTTGATATCCACTAGAACAATTGATGGGTTCACCTTCAACTCACCCAACCTACAACAATCTAGAAAAGACTAAATTGTGGGAAGTCGGATGGAAGCGCGATCCTTCCACCTTATGCTTGTGCTTGTGCTAGCACCCATAGTTTGTTGATCGTAGAAGGTCAAAAATGAAAGCTAGAATGTTTCACAAGCACAAGAGTACTATGAACGAGCATAAACGAGTGTAGACAAAAGTGAAAGATGGTGCAAGTGGTATGATTGGCGTCTATGGCCAATTCATAACTTTCGTTGGTTTACCAGATCTCTGGCATGGATCACACGATCGTATAAAATTCGAAACATCCTTAAATATTGTAGACCACCAATATTTGGCGGTCAATATCGTATTAACCGTGTTCTTCGTAGTGAAGTGACCTCCAACATCTTCTGAATGTAAGGCACGAATAAACTTTGGAATATCTTCAGCTTCAAGACACCTTGTTAATTGATTATCTGCACCAAGCTTGTAACATTGTTAATAATGGTATAAAGTGCGACTTTGTATTGAAACACAGTCTTCTTTTTCAAGACATATCCTTCTAGATGATCTTTAAGATGACTAATATTATCAAAATATAATGAATTTGAAGATGATATCTCGAATAAATTTTCAGCGAGAAAATTATCATTAATTAGTTCTTCAATCTTTCCTGTTTTGAGTCGTGAAAGATAATCAACATTCGTATGATATTTTCCTTGACGAAGTTCAACTTGATATGTAAATTATTGTAGCAACGGAACCCATCGAGCAATTCGGTCAGAGAAATCAGGTTTGTTCACAAGATACTTCAAAGCATAATGATCAGCATAGAATATAAAGGCATAACCCGACAAATAATGCTAAAATTTCTTTAAAGTAAACATCATTCCAAGTGCTTCTCTTTCTGTTGCCGAATAATTTTTCTCTGAGGAACTAAGTTGTCGACTAGCATAGTATAGTGGATGGTCTTTCTTTTGTTCATCCTTCTGGCTCAGACAGACACCAATAGTGAATGTTGACACATCAACATCACTGTGAAATAATATCGTCCAGTTAAGTAGCCTTAAAATAGGAGCAATAATCAACTTTTGCTTGGGTTCTTCAAATGCTTTTTGTTGTTTAGCCATCCACAAATACACGACTTGTTTCTTAAGTAACTGTGTAAGGGCTGTAGTTATCGAGGCATGATTCTGAATTAATCTTTGGTAATAACCAACATGTCCTATGAAACCTCTTCGTTCACGTAGATTTGTTGGTATCGACTTTATCTTTGTCAACTTCTATTCCTCCATTCGATATCTTGTGCCCCAATACCTTCTCTCATATCGGAAAAACATTGTTTTGGGTGAAGTGACAAAGCAAGTATCTCGACACATTTGTAATATAAGTTTCAGCTTGCGAATGTGAGACAAACACATAAGTCATCAATGAAAATTTCGAGAAATATTCTTAGGAATGCAGCAAAAATTAACATCATAATTCTTTGAAAAGTCGTTGGCGCATTGCAAAGACCAAAGGACATTTTACTATAAGCATAAGTGCCCCAATTTGTGGTAAACATGGTCTTTGGTTGATCCTCCTTCCTTACTCCAACTTGATTATAGCCAAAGAAGCCATCACAAAAAATGTAATGTTCTTGTCCAAGCAACTTGGTCTAGAATTGAATCAATGAAGGGTAATGGGTAGTGATCTTTCCTGGTGGTAGCATTAAGCTTCCTGAAACCCTAGCAAATTCAAATCTTGCCAATCTTCTTCTTTTGAACTACAACAATGGGAGACACCTTAAGATGAGATAAATGATTTTTGCCTTAAGGTGCTTGTTGAGTTCATCTTTCACCATAAGAAAGTACTTCAAATTGAGACGATACTATCTATGTTGGATAGGAATAACATCTCCTTTAATATCAATTTGCTCGCCAAACTCAGCAGGAATTCCTTTCAAGTCTTCAAGCGACCATGCAAATACATCTTGGTACTCTTTTAACAAATTTTTAGTAAATTCTGCCAACTCTGTCTCTCCAAGGGACTTTGAAACATGCACAAAATGTCCAAGTTCAATTAGCTTTATTCAATCTAGTAAAATAAATACCTTCCATCATAGTGGCCTTGGTATGGCCATGAATTTCATGCATGGCTATCTCCATGGGTTTATTCTTATCGTCACCCTGGTCCTTATTTCTAAATTCATTTTTAAATTCGTCGCTTTTGTCTGATTCATTGTCAACATCTGGATTAGAATCTTCAAAATTCTTGTTTGCAAGATATATCCATTTCAGCATTGCAGTAGTTTTCCAAATAGATTCTTTACTCATCTTTTGCACATTGTTGAGTCGTCCAAGAACTCTGAATGAATAACCAATTTCTCTGAACTGGTTCAGAAACACATCTTTCAACAACAACCAGGTAGCCACACGTCTTGGTCCTACTTGAATATATTATATGGGCGCTTGCTTTCTCAGAAGACCAGGAAAGATCTGCAGTTTGTTAGCATCAGCACCTTCGTTGTTCGAGTTAGTGATTGAATCGAACTGCGAAACATAACTATTAGCATCATCTGAAGATGTTTCTTTAAAATAATCATATTTGATCTTCGAGATTGAAGTGAAATGGGGAGCAGGGCCTTCCGTAGTCGGTCCTGGTTTAGGATATGGCTCTGGTTCTAGATCAGCACCAAGTTCAAGATCAGGATCAAGTTTTGGATTAGGCTATGGTTCAAGATCAGGATCAAGTTCTGGATCAGGCTCTGGTTCAGGATCATGATCAGGTTTTGGATTTACAATGTCAGAACTTGGTTCGTCGACTGTTGTAGAAGTTTCAGGACAAAGATTATCAAAGTAGGTTTCAGCTTGATTATAAGTACAAAAAGGTGAATTTTCTCTTTGAAAAGATTTCTGAAAACTTATGAAAAAGTTTCCGATATCTTTCAAGTCGGACAACTCTATCCGACATACACTAGAAATGATAGTGAATTTGTTAGTTTTGTATCAACTTTATTTGGCTATCCCTGAAAACGACGCCAAATTGGCATATGTCATCATATACTAACAGAGAAATGATAGATTTTTGTGGTATTTAATGTTAAACGCCAAGATAATAGTGCCTAAAAGTTGCTTAATTGATACAGTTCTGACTTATTTGAACGTAGTGCAGTTGTCTGTTATTCTGGTTGTCAAATAGACATTTTACAAGTAACCAGTATTACTTTTATGGTGTGATTCTTTGCACAGATTGCACACTCGACATTTTCTCGACTACGAAAATTTTTAACAAACTTTTCACCTATTTTGGAACTTTTTTCTTGCTGCTCTTCTAATGCTTTCATCTTCTCATCAACTGAGACTACATCTTTTCCAACTACATCTACTGTTTTTGGCCAAGTTTCTCAAATTCGTTAATCATCAACTCTGCTATTGCATTGATAGTTGTGGATGCAATAGTGGTGGCTGTTGTAGTGGTTGGCCCCGCTGTATATGACATCATTCCAAGATTTGGTTCATCTTCTGAATCTTCATCCTCCACTCGTATTGCATCATCCATAGCATGTTTTAAAGACACATAATCAGTTCAGAGTTTAAGCTCATGTCTAATCCTTTTAGGTAGACCTGCTAAAAACTACATGATTATGGCATCGTTATTGATTAATTCAGGATCACAAATATGAGGTGTTTAACCCGTTAAATATAATCTTGTACTCCTTCTCTCTTTTCCATTTAATTTCACTTAAAAGTAAAAAAAGATTTTTCATAAATTTTTTGGGTTTGAATCTTGTGACCAGGCTAGCTCTAACCACTATCCAATCCATGCGTTCTGTCTCATCTTGGTTATAAAACAAATCTTGTGCGGCTCTAGTTAAGGCCATAGGAAATAGCTTAAGTTTATCCTGGGAAAAAGCTTTGTTATAAACCTCAAATGATTCAATTTTTCTTTTGATAAATCTGACTGGATTTGATAACCCACTAACTTTGGTATCTCAAGACAAGGTGATCTTCTAACAATAGCTGGTGGACCATCCAACAACGGAGGCTCAGGTGGTTGCTGATCATCATCTATATCAGACATCTTTGCAAATGACTTCAAAAAGACAATGAAATTGGATCTAGATTTTTCAATCAATTCCTATCTCTAATCAGATCTGTAAAAACTCTATCACTTGACAATAATCAGATTTTTGATCTTGGAAAAAGGATCTAGATCAAGTGATCGGTACTTTTAAAATAAGAATTTCTCATAATCAATAACAATTTGTAACAGAATGTTTTAGAAATTTGACAGTGGCTAAATCAAGTAGATCATAACTCAAAATTAGTATTGGCAAAGGTTCACTAGGTGAAGATTGACTCGGCCAAATCCCGTATGTGAGTTCAAAAATTAAAATTGATCAAGTTTATAAACCTATATAGGATTTTGATCTACAAAAGATCCAATCTACAAAAGCAAAAAGCTCAATTTTGGTATAGAATCTTTTTTAGCATGCTCTAGACTTGATATCCTCACCAAATCATTGATAGATCTGATTGTCTCCTTCATAACCTGTAATACAAGATCTGATATCATGTGAAAGATTTCAAATCCTTAAGATCCAATCCACCTAAATGATATTTGGTTAGAAAGAAAAATACACTACCAATCTCAGCAATGTAGAAAAATCAGCATCTACATTCTTCACTGTTATTTTGGATAGGTAGTATGCTTGGTCAGCCAAACCCTGCACAGGTACCTTATAGACGAAAAACAATATGGTGCCCACACTGCCGGGCTACGCATCCTATTGATGCTTGTCCTTCATATCCGCCTATCCAAGCACATACAGTCCAACAATATGACGAACAACCGTCACCATCTGGACATTCCTTGACTTATCATGAATACCCACCATAAAGTCCAGAACCACTAGCCATACAAGATGGCTATGTCGTTATACAAGGGCCATTGCACACCAGATGTTTCATCTGTGGTGAAACTGGCCACTTCATGGCTGATTGTCCAGTCAAGACCAAGTACCATGCTAAGTGTCATGACTGTATCAAAAACCTTCAAAGACTGTCCGAAAACAACCAACTAAGATCCTACCTGCTTGTCACGTCAGTTATGAATCACAATAGGATCCTCACAACAACAACACGAGCACCATAGCAACCAACAGTTAAACCTGCTGCTCAATCGAGAAGTTTCTTGTAAACTTCTACATCACCAACCAATACATCAGCTCCATAATGCAAAAGACACTAATATGAAATGAGTCCTTGTCGAAAGAAAAACGAAACCAATATTCCGTCATCTACTACAATGTCCAATCAAGAGCAACCTCCAAAGAGAATTGACAGTTTTTTTCCCCTTCTACAAGCTCAAATCTATTTGTCTTTCCACATGTTGATAAGATTTCCAATGTGCCAATACACAATATTTCTCGGATTTGAAAATCCAGATAGAGATTCGGTTTTGAATCTCTTGTTCACAGAGGTCCTTAGGACATAGTACCTCAATAATACCTACATCTCAAGCTATATCTTACTATCACTAAGGGTAGATTTTAGCGTCACCCACCCTATCTTGTTTTGACAAGGGCATGTCAGAGTAAGTCACATTACTCTACAAAACAACTGAGATATTGCAACTATCAAGGTACATTCTCAATGTTGATGAATGCAAGTTTTGTTCGACAAGTTGTGAAGAATTGCCAAAAATTGGCAAATCTAGCTTGATCAAAAACCATGTAGAATAGTGTAAATTGTGTACACAAGTGGGTCCCACACATGTGAGGCCATGATGCCACATGGGAAACCCATCCTAATGTAGGTTAGGTCAAGTCAAGAGAGTTGGTCATGTCTATTTGGTGGTCATCCCTACTTTATAGGACCTACACCTAAGTTTAAGGTGAAAATTTGACCAACTAGCTACCTACCAAGCATAACTCTAGGAAATAGACTAGGGTTTCATTTTAGGTCAAGGAGAGTGAGTTAACTTCCTTATTACATGCTGGAAATCCACCTAACTTCAAGAAGGAAGTCGAATTTGCTATGTATTCCCTCTCTCCATAGTGAGAAGATAGAAAATTTTTGGAGCTCATTGGCAATCTCAAGCTAGTTCACTATGTACATTGAGTTCTTGTGATCCAAATGAAACCAAATCAATTTCTACTTGTTTCTCAGGTTGAAGGCCGTACTAAAGCCTGTAGTACACACGTGTGGGCTCGGATTTCAATGTTGATCAATGCTTTTGATTGTTAATGCTTGTTGTTTGTCAAACTGCCAATCTAGATCAACTTTTTGTGTCTAGTTTTTTGATAGATTGTTAAGCAAGCATCCAATCACTCTTGTGGATCTTTTGTAGATCCATTTATGGTCCTAAAGTACAGTACTTTCACATAAGTGCTATACAATTCTCACTCTCTGTAACATTTGTTTATTTCCTTGTTTCTCTTCACCTGTTTTGTGTGATTGATTTTTGCTTGAGGAATAGCTATTGCACAAGAGTCTTCTGTAGAGCATCTCGAAAAGACATTTTCATTCATCTATCCATCTTCAGATTCCCTTGTACATCAGTTTAGGATTTTTGAGACATATGAGAAATCCATGTCAAATTAGAGTTGATTCTTGCATCTCATTGCCATATTCATCTTCGAGTCAACTACAACAAGATCGAAACAAATTTAGTTAAAATTTGTTCAATCTTTAGTCTCGTCACATGTTCAACGAGTTTCAACTACATGTTCCACACGCCGATCCAATCCTAAACATGAACAGTTACCAGCAACAACATCCCCACCAACATATTTTTGGGGGGGGGGGGGGGGGGGGGGGGCGAGAGTGGATTTGCTTGGATCCACTAGAGCAGTTGCACTGCCAGCAAGAACATCAACAAGATCGACAGCCAAGGTCACAAGTCTAATATGAAAAAGACAAGGCTAAAGAAGACAGATGGGTAATCCGAAGAGACTCAATCAGAAGAAGTATTCCAGCCATGACGAAGATCCTTCAGAAAAGGAAAACACAAGCATTGGCAAATCAGTCTCCTTCTTCAACCAACCTCTTGCCATACTTCTGCGCCCATTCTCATGTCTATCATCCACACCATCTACCGTTGTCACCACCACCCTCCCTTCCATCTGTTTGTTTATCATCAGTTTATTGTTCTTCTGAGAAATTCTCAACTTTTGATAGTCTTATCGAAGCAGCTGATAGATCATTGCAAGTGTCTTGCGGAGACCAACTACCACCTATATTGGTTGTTCAGCTAAAACAAATCTACAAAAGCAGGTAAAGCAGCTAGAAGAAATAAAGAGAAAAATCCAAGAAGCTAAGGAGGAAAGGACAAAAACTTAAGCAACAGATGAGTCAGATCAATTTTGATTTAAAGAAACTCTTTGGAACAATGATAGTTGAATCTCCTCCTATGAAGCCCAAAGAGATCCAAAAGTAACGGATCAAAAGAAAGAGCTGCAGAAAAGAAAGATGAAGACAACCGTGAACCTGCAAATAAAGCAAGATCCTCACCCAGCAAGTGGTGGTCAAAGCTTGACATTGCAAGGGTCCAAAGCTACAACTGTAGAACTATCAGTTCCTTCATCCTTTCACCAAGCCTTCATCATGTTTCCTCACTATTACCAAACCGTCCATCCAAAAGTGTTTCTACCACCAAATTTTTGATGATGAGTCCATCCCCTTGAGACTGATAACCAAGATTTGTGCTACCTATCAGAAAAGAGCATCGACAAGACTGGAACTTCAACTGAGAAAAGAATTGTAGAAATGCCCAGAAGCAATATGGAGGATACAACCTCCCAGAAGTTAGAATCTGCCTAGAAACTAGAAGTGAAACCGTCAATGGCAGATACAAGTGGTAAGAAAGAAGACATGCGAGAAGCACTCATGCATGCAGAGTTGTGAAGCTGCTGAGAGCTCTCCAAATTTTGAGAATGTCAACCCATTACAGCAATAAGACATTCTGGTTAACTTGCAACAATTTACGAAAACAGTTTTTAATAAAGACTGACAACAATAAACACTTGGTTTTATGCAAGCGAACGAGGATCTACGCTTTTCCAAGTGCCGATTGAAGACGCCAATGCAAAAGCAGAGCGACATCGTCCAATATGAGTTGCAGTGGGTCCTGCAACACATTAGGGGTGGGAAGATGTTGGCTGATTCTGACGAATTCCCAAGATACTCGAACAGAGTACCTCAAGAGCACCTCTCACCTTAGACCGAGGAGGTCTCTGAGAAAACGAGACTAATGAAGACTGAGAGCCGAGTATGAGAGCCGAGGAATACTAGTTAGTAATGACAAGTAAGAACTGTGTAAGCCTCATGGTGAATCCCGAAAGATGGAATGGCCATGTAGGAACTAGTATTTCTAAGAAAATGTAATAAATGCAAGTAGACCCCTCTTAAAAAAAGTAGAGTGAGCCACCTTTTGATGGTGACCTCTAGTGGAGAGCAATATTCCACTTGTAATTTTTGAAATGTGGAAATTTCACTAGGATGCCACGTAAGGAGCTCTCTTGCTTATTTAAGAAACTCCCTCTTTGTGAAGAGGAGCTTTTTGTGTATTGTATCAACTCCATGTTGAAATGAGAAGAGCCTCCATGAGTTAGATGCATCCATTGAGCTCCTTGATCATGATGGTCTTCTTGAGTGATGCCCCTATGATCATGCCCTTCCATTCATATTGTGTGTGGTTGTGGATTTAGAGTGGATTAGTTTTTTTGCTTTCCTAGTTGTGGATTAGATTTCATGTTTTCTTGTGGATTAATGTAGGGTCCAGCATTCAAGTAAACTAAATAGGCTAGAAATGTGGCATAAATCTTGCATATTCTCTAACATTCTAGTTCTTGATGTTCTTGGGATGTCCAAGAATCAAAAGACTGGTTGGTTTCTTGATTCTTGGACTTCTAACATGCTGTAGATTAGTTTTTGTTTCTTGTTTTGTCAATTTATGCAGGTAAAGTAGTGTAGGATTTTATTTTAGTTCATTTTGCAGCAAAGTAGAAGTAAGAATCCATCGTTGTTCAACTGAGCAGTAACGTAGATCATTTGTTGAGCGCGGATGTCCTCTGACAGGTAGGACGATACTACAATGACTATCTGTCCCTTCTGACTAATCTGGGCCTTAAAACAAGAAAGGTAATCTCAAGAAGTGACCACAGTCTCTGCCTTCAATATAACTGCTTTTGGCGATTTTATTGTTGGTTCATCAGGAATCTCACAGACTCCAAACCTTGAATTCAAAGTTCAATCAGGTAAAAGAATCTCGCTTAGTTCGGATTGGTCATCACGTTGACACATATAGCCTATTGTACAATTCACTATAGCAAGAAGTTGATTCTAATTAACAGTATCTGTTTGAGAGTCATAATGAACTCCCAAAGTTTTTACTTGTGAGTCACAAGTATGATTTGTTGTTGATGAATCATCATCCCCTTTTTGGACCACTGGCTTGATTGTCCAAGTGATTGGATCAACTTTGACTGCACCCTCACAATTCTCAAATGTCATCTTTCTAGTCCCCCAGTTATAAATTACTTGCACAACTCGTAACCATGGAAGTCCCAATAAGACGCGATAAATATTTGGTGCGTCAAGTAAGTCCATTACTACAAAAGTAATTACAAACTGAACTCCAACAATCTTGATAGATATATCTTCCACTATGCCACTAGGATGGTTGGCTAGCTTGATAGCAAAAGTTGTAGGCTTCATCCTTGTAAGGCTCCATTTTGCACATAGCTTTGTTGAAATCGGGTGTCTTTCAACTGAAACAGTTATGTGGAGGTTATGGACTGGGATGGTCTTCGCCTCTGGGTAGCTGTAGGCTTGAATTCAAAAGCTAGCAAATCTTAGTGGCTCAAAACATTTTGTTTCTTCAAGATTCGCAAGAGGAGCATGTTGTGATTGCGGAGCTGGCAAAGCTACTTGTTTAGGAAATCCAAGGCCAAATTTTTGAGTCTGGTTCTTAAAAAAAAGTTCCTTATTGGTAGTAGGTTTCTGATATTGAAGCTTAGCATATCTTTGTTGGATAATCCAAGGATTAAACGAGCAAAAAACTGTTTCGTGTCCCATAGAGTTGCATAGATGACAAACAGTATCCATCATTCATCTTTTCATTGTTGGACACTCATTTATGGTGTGATTCCCCGCACAGATTGCACACTAGACATTTTCTCAACTATGAAAAGTTTTAGCAAACTTTTCACCTGCTTTGACACTCTTTTATTGCTGCCCTTCCAATGCTTTCATCTTCTCATCAAACTGAGACTGCATCTTTTCCAAGTGCATCTGCTGCTTTTGAGCAAGTTTTTCAAATTCGTTAATCATCAACTCTGCTATTGCATTGATATTCGTGGATAGATAGAATCCGATTCTGTCCAGGCAAGATAAAGGTATTGTTGAGCCGTCGAATGTCCAAGTTGAGTATTCGACTCGATGGCTATAGTTCGATTTATGGTAATACTCAGATCAATGGTAACTCGATAGTTCGCGGTGTCGATAGAACACTACCATCAAATCCTTTGTATTTCTGTAGGTTGTCGAAAAACAAGTATATTTCTATAGAGTATGCGACCGTATAGATATTTATGTACAATAAATGAATGGATCTAGATTAGCAATGAGATATTGTCGTACTATACCAACAAGGTCAATATAGATTTTATAGTAAATAATGTCGAACCCTCAGAGGATAGCGTTTGAAAGTTATATATTTGGTATAATTATGATTTATTTAGAGTGTAGTGGATTTGGGTGTTATTTTGGTTGTCAACAGACATTAGAAAATAACCAATATTACTTGTATTGGGGGTGTGTGGTGTTAATAATTCCAAAACAACAGTCTTGTCTCTATCAAATCGAATGAAATGCGTTCTATAGGTGAGATGTTATTAGAGCAGTACAACAATACCACACTCTGGCTGATTAAGGTGTCAACAGAAAGTCGAAAAACGTTCGATGTATCCATGTTTGTGCAGACAATTAGTTAATCGTATTCGTGAACTGTTCATTTGTAAACAAAAATCCTCAACAACTTAAGTCCAAGGCTATGATTAAATAACACAAATAGTTTTAGAGCACGTCAAAAACTTATGTCAGTTACAAGCAAGAACACATATCAAAGACTCAATTACTCAGTCAAGGACTGACATCTCAGATGTATATATACAGTTCTATCAATGATTGTGCTAGACTGTACCAGATGTAGACGTTATTCGAGTGCCGAAAAGAAAGTATTCGCAACAGATGAATAAGATGATTTTAAGACAGTTCCTTAGAGAATTTTTATGGAAATACAGCAAACGACTGTTATGTACTAGAGAGTCTGTCTGACCAAAGAGTAATTCATGTAATGCAGTAGAGATTTCTAGTAGACCTCAAGATCACTCACACTCAACAGTGCAGAGAACATAGATAAGAGAGAATAATCCTCAACACTCTATTCACTTCTTCAACCTCTCACAAATACATAAACTTTTTCTCTCTCGATGATCGAGACTGAAGTGTGTGATCAATATATGTTCTACGGAACGAACAAACACACCTCTAAGACTATAGGTGCGTCGTTCCCATGAAAAGGTCTAGCTAACAATTAGGTTGAATGTATGTTCAATTAAACCATAAGAGGTATATTTAACTAGGAGTTAAAATTACTCTAGTTTAATATGTCGATTCATATTTAGTCGTTTTGCGTAGATGACCTAATAAAGGCCATCCAAAGACAGTGTTTCCCTTTTAAAGGTCTCGCCCTTAGATACAAGACAAGTATCTAGGAGATATATTCTCGAAAAATGACTTAGGCCTCTTCATGATTTACATTTATCCAGCTCATATCTTCATTTTTGAGTATATCATGCCATATTTAGGTTGATATTCAATATTTAGCAATTTCTTGGCATCACACATCCCCTTCCTCAAATGTGAAAGGTCCTCGTGAACATATAATTTTCATTTCGAGGATCATTCCTGAATCATTTTGTTCGTGAGATATTCGTTAAGGTGAAAATATATTTCTTTATATGGTCCTTCTTTTAGATATTATGTCTTGCTGCTTCTTGAATTGAATAGGTTGGTTTGAGTTTAACTTTGAGTTATTGATGAGAACATGAATCAAACTTCAAAACATCTTCAAAACTTCAAAGATTAGGATTCAGCATCACATAGAAACATCAGCATGACATAGGCAAGAATGAATATTCATGATGGATTCAATTCTGCATGTAATTTTTGGGCTAAGTCCAAATTTTGTTGAGCCCCGTACAACATCAAGGCTCCTTTGATTTCGTATAACGGCCAACTGGTAGGTTGTCGAATTCTTCAAGCTTAACAGGGAGCAATGTTCCATCAAACAACTCCTGAGTTAACTTTTCATTTTCATCTGAATCACTACAAAGTGTGATTTCTTTACAAAAGCGAGCTAAAAATCTTATAAAAGAACTTTTAACATAAAGATTCTGGACAAAAAACAAAGTCTTTGCTGCTAAAGTTCCAAATTGCCAGCAAAATAGTCAGCAAGATTTTGCTTCTAATCCACGTAATGACTGAAAAGTTCTGGATATGCCATATTTACATTGATAAGCAAACCCACATAATCAAAAGTGCCTAAGTTCGCAACATCTTTTGGTTTGTATAATTGGAACTACGACTTCCACTTCCAAAAAATTGTCGCTTATTGTCTTCATTTCGCAAAAATTGATATTCTTTAATACGAATGTAGTCTAAGGCATACATAGTAGAAGAGCCTATGTATAACTCAGCTGATCCGAAAGGCGCGACTGTGAATTTCCCCTTAATTATGCCCCAACAAAGACATCCTTTCATCTTGATAGATAATTGGGCTAACCAGAGAAAATCATCCTTTTCCCATGGTGTCTTCCAGTCGTCAAAGGTGATGCCTACTACACCTAGTAGCATCATATAATCTACACGCCATTGTAATTCAATGTCAAAAGCTTGTGGACACCACTTCCAAAATCGATCAGCAAATGCATTGACCCTTTCAGCACATACCTTCAACTAGTTTCGACGTGGTCACTTGGTCTGCGTAGCTGCTATTGCCAAATCTTGAGTTTGTAACTCAACAGCCAACTTTTGATCTTTCAACTGCTACTTGAGATCAGACAACTCCTGTTCGAGCTTGTCGACCTTCGCTACTGCCTCCAAGTATTCTGGATGGTGAGCGACTCCCGAACAGACAAGCACAGATTGAAGTTGTTGCGTCAGATCATCAATTCTCAACAGGGCCTGTAGGTATTCATCATGAGAGTCCGGCCCGCTGTAAGTCTGGCTGGCTTCACTAGACAGCTCTTTCAACTCCGCCAACTCTTCTTCGACTAGCGCCTTCGCATCTTAGAGCGGTTGCAGGAACTCATCTCAAAAATTATCGAGCATCTGACCTTGAGTTGGTTTAGTTTTGAGAGATCTATCGTAATAGAACCTGCATTGCTGCATAGAGCAAGCACAATTTCTGTCTTTATTCGTATCACTTGCTCATCCGACAAATATTCTAAAGAGCGACATTGTGCTTATTGGCATCCAACAGTTGTTGTTTGAAAGAATCAATAGTAGTCTGATAATTTGCAGACTTGGCCTCAATTTCTTATTGATTTCCTTCAAAAAATCAGCTTCCTTGGTTGCGGTGTGAAGCTGTGTTTCGAGAAATCAGCTTGGTGTTGTTTGATTTGAACAAATCAATTTTCTCATAAGACTCTTTGAGAGAGTCTTGAAACTTTCGCTCTACTTCTATCAGGTCCATGATTGTTCCTCTGATTATATCAATCAAATTCATATATATCAGCCACTAAATTATTGGCTCTGCTGGTCATGGATGTACACCACCGAGGCTGGTTGTCAGATTCATCATCATCTTCATTAGTTGCCCCAGTGTCTCCTACTGTAGTTGCTCGAGCCTTGTCTGAATTGTCGGATGGAGTTTCATCTTCATCCGAGATGCTTAAATTCTTCTACTTCTGTGAGGTTGAAACAGAGGCTGGCTTTGTTGATTCAGCAACAGCAGGTCTTTCTGTATTCATGGCAATGGTAGTAGCAGTGGCAGTGGCAGTGACAGAATGGCACCATCAACGTCCATAGTAGTTATAGTTGTTACTTGAATTGGTGGCACAAGTGATGTTGTGGTGGTTGTGGCAGATGTGGTCAAAAGACTGGAGAGGTCGACTGCTGTTGGGAGCAATAGTCTTCCCATCAACAAACTTTTCTCTTGATCGCTTAAAACTTCAAAATGCTCAAATAGATGCGAAACATCTACTATGGTCGAAATTTTTTTGTGTCTGATCCACCTCAAAAAGGCCTTGTATGCAATGATGCCAAAGCATATAGGATTGCCGGCTAGAGTGTCCAATAAATATCCAAAAGTTTGCACCAAAATGGTAGCATCTGCATCTGTCAAAAAGATAACTTAATTGGCGTATTTACAAAACATCTTGAATGTGGCATCCTTTATCATAGAAATTTTGTAATCCTTCGTAGGTACGAAGTAGTTGCTCAGAAAATTTGGCTTCATCCACTGCATCTCTATTTGTAGAAACAATTTTACCATAAAGTAGTAATCTGAGAGCCGTGCGGAACACTTCCTCAGAGACAGTAAAGAACCTACGTCGCACATGAACTTTAAAATCCACATCAGATACTAGGTGGATGGAATTCACAAACTCAGTACTGACTTCAAAAAGGATGATTGAAGGTTCCACTTTTAGGCTTCCCAATCTGCATTGATTCAGAACGGACTGGATTGATGCCAGCCGGATTTCTGCGCATGCTTTTCAGGTGATAGAAGAGCTGGATCCAGAAGCCATTTTGTCGAATAATTGACCAAAGCTCCGCAGACCGCAACAGGTCGTAATAGAATGTTTGATCACAAAGATAGTGATCGTAAGTAACAAAAGAAAGCATAAAAAATGCAAGAAGAAAATGTGAGGAAGAAAATAGAAAATGACTATGATATGCAGTGGTGGTGTGGAGAGGATGATGATGTGTCATGATGACGTGACATCTGTCATTTCCATTATTAAGGGTGTGCATGGCTCATAGTTTCAAAATATGATTTAACAGATCAGTCTTAATGATGGTAAGACAGTTTATAAAATGGAAATAAAAAAAAGAAATAAAAAATAAATCCGTTTTTATGTGTAAGTGTAAATATGTGGGAGTAAATTTAGCATGTCCATCATCTTAAATAGATGGATACAAAAAGTCCGTAGAAAGATTTTTGAATGATTTTCAAAAAGATGCTAGAAAGATTCTCGAAAATGATCCACGAAAATTAAAACAGGTTTTTCGAAATACTCTCGGAAATATAAATATAGTAGAAAATTTCTCGAAAATTGTGAGAAAGATACTAGAAAAATTCTCGAAAAAATTGGAAATTGATTTTAGAAAAATACAAAAAAGTAAATGCTAGAAAGAGGTAGAAAATTCACAAACAATTCTAGAAAAGATAGGAGAAAAGTTGCGAAAAATTCCAAAAAGGTCCTAGAAAAAAAATTCTGGTTAAAGATAATATTTCTTGAGTCTGGACCCATTAATTTGTGTCGGTAATAGTTCGTCTTCAAGTGATTGGAGTTAAACAAAACCATTCTCGAACACCTCTATAAATTTATAAGGTCCGAGCCATCTCATATGAAATTTTCCAGGGAACTTTTGATGTTGACTATCATAGATCAACGCAAAGTCATCAGCTTTAAGATCACTCTATCATACTTTTTCTTTCGTTTTTCCTAGATTTCCTCAGTTAATTTTTGTGAATTTGCACGAAGTTCAGATAGTTCTTCAATAGTCGTCAACCTTTCATTAATACATTCTGCATCTATTCGTTGAGCTTGAATACGAAAAGTTGTCACCTCAAATTCAAGAGGTAAAATAGGATGCATACCATAAGTAAAAAAATATGGTGTTTGCTTCGTCGTGATCTTTTCTGTATTTCGATAAGCCCAGAGAACTGAAGGTAATTTCTGATCCCAATCAGTCACATGTGCAATAGTAATCTTGTTCAGGATCTTGCAAAGAATACCATTTGCTCTTTCAGTCAACTCGTTTGCTTTTGGATTATAAGGGGTTTTCTTTCTGTGTTTAATCATAAAATACATTGTTAGTAGCCATATTGTGTCATTTCAAAAATGTGTACCACGGTCACTTACTAGTTCAAGAGGACAACCATATCTTGTGATTATAGTTTTGAATAAGCACGTTGCGACAGTTTTCACATCGTTTTATTTCGTCGCTTCTACTTCAACATTCTTGGTAGCATATTTAGTCACAACAGGAATATAACGACACTTAGTATGTCGAGTCACAAGTTTTATTGGACCGACAAAGTCAATCGCCCACTTCTCAAATGGTGCAAGAGGTAGGATTGGTGTCAACGGCCAATTCATTGCTTTTGTTGCCTTTCCAAATCTTTGGCATGGATCACACGAATGTATATAATTTGATACATCCTTGAATATAGTTGGCCACCAGTACAATATTTTATTAACAGTGTTCTTTAAAGCAAAGTGTCCGCTAGCATCCTCTGAATGTAAGGCTTGTACAACCTTTTTAATATCTTCAGTTTTGAGACATCTTCTTGATTAGCACCAAGCTTGTACAGGACATTGTTAATAATAGTATAAGGTGCTACCTTATATTGAGAAATTGTCTTTTCTCCAAATCATATCCATCCGGATATATCTGATCCTTAAAATAAGTAATCATATCAGAATATAACAAATTCGTGGATGAGATTTCGAATAAATTTTCGTCTGCAAAATCATCATTAATTGGTTTTTCAACTTTTTCCGTGCTGAATCGCGATAGATAATCAACATTCTTATGATATTTTCCTTGGCGAAGTTCTACTTGATAAGTGAATTCTTGTAGAAGTAGAACCCATCGAGCAATTCGTCTCGATAAATCTGATTTATTCACGAGATACTTTAGAGCATAGTGATCAACATGAAAAATGAAAGCATATCCCAACAAATAATGTCGAAATTTCTTAACAGTAAAAATCATTCTGAGTGCTTCCCTTTCTGTAGCCGAATAATTCTTCTTCGAGACACTGAACTGTCGACTCGCATAATATATGTCGGGATGATCTTTCTTCTAATCGTTCTTCTGGCTCAGACAGACGCCAATAGCAAATGCAGAAACATCAACATAACTATGAAATAGAATAGCCTAGTTGGGTGGTCTCAGAATAGGATCATTGATCAACCTCTACTTAAGTTCTTCGAACGCTTTCTGCTGTTCATTCGTCCACAAATATTCTACTTGTTTCTTGAGTAGATGTGTAAGAGCAACAACAATAAAAGCATGATATTGGAAAAATCTTCCATAATAGTCGACATGTCCTAAGAAAGCTCTTAGTTCATGTAGATTTGTTGGTATCAGGAGGTTTTTTATAAGCTCGACTTTATCGTTATCAACCTCTATTCCTTTGTTTGATATTCTGTGTCCAAGTAAAATTCCTTCTTTCATACCGAAAAAACATTTTTCTGGGTGAAGGAATAAACAAGTATCTCAACACCGTTGCAATGTAAGTTTCAGCTTCTGTAGATGTGTTTTTATATCACTATAAACACAGAAATCATCAATGAAGATTTCAAGAAAAGTTCTTAGGAAGGCAGCCAAAATTAACATCATAATTTGTGATTAATTGGCAAAAATCTAGCTTGGTAATTTTTATGATAGAAGTTTGTAAGTGAATCTCACATGTGTGGAGGATGTTCCCACGTGTGGAGAATTGTAAAGTAAATAAAAATGTTTGATATAGGGGTCTCATAAAAATTCATAGTCAAGCATTTAGGTGTAGGATGTTGATAGGGTCAAATTTGGCATAGATGGCAAATTATCCATTTCCACTTGTAATGCCACTATTGAGCCAAAATAGAGTAGGAGGCCAAACTCGTTCCAATTAGAGTGTAGACAAGTGTAATGCCTTTGTTTGATGAATTCTAAGAGGTCCAATAGGATTTAGAGGTGGAACCATGTGAGGTCCAATAGGAATTTGAGGTGTGCTTGAATATAGTCCAATAGAATTAAGAGGTGCATGGATCAATGATCCAATAGGATCAAGAGGTGACAAAATATGCCAGTCCACACGTGTGAGATCAACATAATTTGCTGAAAAGTTGCTGGTGCATTAAGACCAAAGGTTGGCATAAGTGCCCCAATCCATAGTAAAGGTGGTCTTTGAGCGATCCTCCTATAGCACTCCAACCTAATTATAACCAGAGAAACTGTCATAGAAACTGTAACGCTCTTGACCAGCAACCTGATCTAAGATAGAATCAGTGAAGGGTAGAGGATGATCCTTCCTTGTGGCAACATTCAGCTTTCGGAAATCTTGGCATATTTGTATTTTGCCAGTCTTCTTCTTTGGAACAACAACAATGGGAGAAATCCATTCACTGCTTAAGACGGGATAAATAATATCCATCTTAAGGTGCTTGTTGAGTTCATCTTTAACCATGAGGGAGTACTTTGGATTGAGACGATACTGTCTCTATCAAATAGGTACAGCATCTTCTTTAAGATCAATACGGTGCCCTCCGAATTCTGCAGGTATTCCTTTCAAATCGTCAAGCAACCAAGCAAATACAGCTTGGTACTCCTTCAGCAATTCCATGAATTTAGCTAATTCCATTTTTCCAAGTGACTTTGAAACATGCACAAATTTTCCAGGTGCGCGTTCAATTAATTCAATATAATCTGGTAGAATGATACCTTCTGTCATACTGGCCTTGGTATGGCCATGAATTTCGTGCATGGTTGACTCCATAGATTAATTCTTGTCGTCAGCTTGGTTCTTATTATCAAATTCTTATTCAGAGTCGTCAAATTTGTCACTTCAATCATCATCAGACTCTTTAGAGTTTGTGTCTGCAACTTTTATTTCTTAAAACTAAAACATCCGTTTCAGCGTTGCAGGCATCAAAGAATTCTTTTTCGTCAGTATTCTCATAGCATTCGAAATATTGCACTTCGATGTCAGATGCATTGATAAAATTATTTAATGCATAAGAAGAATCTTCTAAGGGAAAACTGGTGTCAGATCACAAAGGAGTTTCACCTTCGTATTTGTCACAATTCTAGGTGATTATTTGTTCTGTTGGCTTACCTCGATTATTGGTCTCACCAGTCTAAAATCTCAACTCTCTAGATTTCCAACAAATACTTGCATTTGATTGATAAGGCCAAGGTCCAATTAGCACAGAATAAGATGACAAACCAAGTGGTTTGATAACTATAAAATTCATTGTAAAAGTCTTAGCTTGAATGTAAACAGTGACATCCTTCAATTCTCCAACAAGCTTTCGCCGCGTCGAATCAACTAACTTGATATTACGTTGTGTTGGTTGAATGCCAGTCAGTCCCAAAGCATGAGCTGTGTCTTCTGTTATTATCTTCACGCTTGAACCAGAGTCTATCGGCACTTTTTCAAACAAACAACCAGCAATGGTAACATCAATTTTAGGTGCGCCGAGATCTCCTAAATCGAAAGAGAGTACACTAGCATCTGGCAAAGAAACTCTTTTCTCCTTTTTAGGGGCAAAAAGACCTTTCAGTTGCTTACAGTAATAAGTGTTGTCTGCCAACAATTGCTCAAAAGTGATGATTGGACGAAGAGATCCAATATCACTATATCATAGTCCTTCGTCTTTGATTTTGAGATTGGCTTGTCAATAATGGCATTAGACAATTTAGTCTTCGGTATTTCATCGTTCCCTTCCTCGAATGTGACCACCTTCTCTACATCAGTTGACTATAGTTTAATATTGATAATTTCTTTCGCTTTTGCTGAGATCTCTTAATTTTGCAATATTACGTCATAGTCGGGGTCATCTTTAAGATCTTCTTTGGTTGTAGATTTGTTTGTTGATTTGCTCAAAGATTTCTTTTTCAAGAGTTTCTACGCTTTGTTGAAGATTTTTGTTTGGGCTTTGAAGAGCCTTTACTTCTTGTTGTGACTTTGAATATTTTTTCTATGTCACTTGGCCAGGACCGGTCTTTTGTCTTCGTCAATTTTCTTTCAATTATATCAATCCTCTACACAACATCAGTCGAAGCTTTTGCTTTCGAGTCTGCAGCAGCTGGTGTTGCTACATACTGATACTTAGATCGTGACTTCTGCGGTTGAGGACAGTCAGGATACTTGTGGCTAGGATCCCTACAGTTCGAGCATAATGGTACATAACCAATCGGCTTTCGTGGTTGAGGACAATCAGGTGAAAAATGTCCTAGCTCTCCACAATTGTAACAGTTGTCCGACACTGGTTTAGTCATGGTTTTGACTTCATCGCTGGTCCAACAAATTCAGGAGGATTGTGTCTTCTTGGTGCAAACTTTGGTCTATCCTACTAGGCTGATGCTGCAGTACCCTGAACATAATTAGTAGTCGCAAAAAAATAGAGAGTACCTCCTGGGTAGGATCTTCAATATACTTTACATTCATAGTGGTGCAGTCCTCCTTAGTATGTCCAGAAGTTTCACATTTTGTACACCACATTCCTGATTTGGAAGAAGAAGCTTTTGGTCTTTTGTCTGCAACTTCAGAGATCTACACTTTCAAATCATTAAACTTTTTATTAAGATCAACCATATTACTCTTCCAAAGCTTTTCAACTTTAGAAGTTGATGACTTATCCTCGATAGTTTTCGTGTTGTCCTTCCATTTGAATCGTCGTTTACTTTTTCTATCTCCTTTATCAGCTTCTGATTCTGATGAATCACTGTAAGTTTTAGATTTACGAAATCTTTTAGTTGAGCATCGCTTTCGTGCTAGTTTTGAGGTCTCAAAGTTCTCAACATAGCTATTACTGTTGCTAAGGAGGTCATGTCCCCTTGTCTGCAATATCGATCAATCTTTGGTGGTAAACTAGCCAAAACCCATTCGATTTGCATATCAACGGGATATACACCGGTTAGTTTTTCTATAAGATTATTAACCTTTCGTGTATATTTTCTAAGGGATTCTTTAGTTTTCTTCTAAACATTGATGACCGAGAATTCTAGATTTATAACCAATTTCTCTGAACTGATTTAGAAACACATCTTTCAGCAATAACCAGGTTCCTACACGACCTGGTTCAACTTGACTATACCATATGCGTGCCTGACATCGAATTGCAATGGCATGTTGATATTTAATGCTACCAGGCACAGTAGGCATTGCATTCGAGGACTGGCTCATTGTTTGGGAAAAAGAAGATTTTTTCTAGTTATGGGACCAACTTAGCATAGAACAAAAAGGTTGTCTATGTTGGGCCATAATCCAGGATAAGTTTAAGGTTTCTCCATTTGGGTCAGTCAAATTGTACATAGGATCCACCTTCATGTATGCTCTAGAATACATCCGTATAAAGGAGTATCAATTTTTGCAACATGGTGATATGAAGCGAAAGTTTTGGAGGCATGTTGAATTCAAGTTGTACATACCAAAAACTCGTGCAAACATAGACGAATTCGACAATGCATGTCTTTTGTTGAGAACATCAATATGACATACCCAGAGCTGCATGGTATATATACTGATTGGGAGCGCAACTTTTCTCATTATTATTCATAAATCAAGCACAACTTACAAGATCGACGCAAGTCTTGCGAATATAAATCATTTTGTACTTATACTTATTGGCAGTTCAGAATATTTGTAGCTAAAGCCTTATTTTATGTTCAGAATTTTTTTGTAAAGTGTAAGTTTGTACAATTTCCATCTCATTTGTTCAAACAAATTACACTACAAAAAGATTCCGAAGAAGACTTCCAATTAGTACAAGAACTATTTGATGAAACATTACTTCTTGTAAGGTTGTCAGGATTCAGCAATTTACCTATCGACAAATACTCCAGAGCAAAAGAAAAATTACTATTGCTCAAATGCCAAAGGCATTTACAGTTGGCACAACAATTACATGATGATATGAATACATGATATTTCTTCCAAAATTCTTCTTGTATATGTTGTTGCTTATGTGATGTTGAGTTTCCATATTTGACTGATATTTGAAGACGATTCAATCTTGATGTTTTCTTAAACACATTTCAAATCAACCCACTCAATATCTGATTTTGAAATAAAAAGTAAAGGTCATATATTCAACAACTAAAGAAATATCTTTACATTTGACCTAACGAATATCCAAACAGAGAATTATTCGCCGACACAAAAGCATTCTTTTCTAATGAATGAACAATTCTCGAAACAAAGATTATATGTTCATGAGGATGTTTCACATTTGAGGAGGAGGATATGTGATGCCATGTATTTGCTAAATAACGATTATCTACTCGAATATGGCAATATATACTTGAATATGAAGATATGCGCTGGACAATTATATATTATGAAGAGGCCTATATCATTTTTTGGGATATAACTGCTAAAGACTTGTCTTACACTAAAGAACAAGACCTCCAGAAATGAAACAATGTCTTGAACAACCTTAATCAAGTCACTAACATGAATTGACCATATTCGAATCACCATTTTAAACTAGAGTAATTTGAACTTGTAGCTAAATATACCTTTAATGGTATAATGTACATCCATTTATCTCATCTATTAACTAGAGTTATTCAATAGAGCGATGCACCTATAATTCCTAGAGGTGTATTTGCTCGCTCCGTACAAAATATATAAAAGACACACTTCAATCTCACACCACCGAGAGAGAGAGAGAGAGTCCATGTACTTGTGAGAGATTGAAGAAGTGAATAGAGTAACGAAGATTATCTTTTCTAATCTCTGTTCTCTGCACTGCTAAGTGTGAGTGATCTTGAGTCTATAGCGATCTCTTCCGCATTACTTAAATTACCCTCTGGTCAGACAGCTGCAATAGTTCATTACAGATGCTTGTTGTGTTTCCGTAAAGTTGTTCTAAAGAATTGTTTTTAAACTATCTTATTCATTTCCTCGAATACTTTATATTCGGCACCCGAATGACATATCTCTTTGGTACTATCTTCTACATTCATTGATAGAACAGTATGTATACATCTGAAATGGTAGTCCTTGTCTGAGGAATTGAGTCATAGATTTGTATTTCTGTTTGTAACAAAGATATGAGTTTCTAACATATTCTTGGACTATTCGACTTATTTAACCTTTTTGGACTTTAGTTGTTGAGAACTGTCTAGAGCACAACAATTCAAGAGTAAAATCAATTATTTTTTAGTTCGTACTCAAACGCATCGAACATCTCTTGAATTCTTGTTGACAATTTCATCAGCCAGAGTGTAGTACATTCGTGCTACTCTGATAGCATTTCATTTGTAGAACGCTTTTCATTCGATTCAATAGAGGAAGATTGTTGTTTTGAAAATTGTGAAAGATTTCAGATCCTTAAGATCCAATCTACTTGAATGATCTTTGGTTAGAAAGAGAAATACACTACCAATTTCACCAATGTAGAAAAATCAGCATCTACACACAATTTGAGATGCAAACACTAATAGAACTTGATCAAACTTAAATGAAATGATTATGTACTGTTGCTGTCCGTACAAAACCAGAAAGCTACTGTATTTCACACGTGTGGATCCAAAAATAGCAAATATAGATCATTCTACACATAGAATTGCAAGCAATCACCAAGATAGTGCACCAATGGATAGTAGAACCCAAGAGAACCATGTATAAGCATGAAATGAGATAGAGAAGAGAGAAGATGACTCTCTCCACGAGTTACATCCTTTTATAGCAGGTCCAAACCCTATTTGGCCACTTGGCTTTCCCACCAAAATGCTAACCCTACCAATTTTGGGTCTAGATTCAATGTACCCAGCTTATTCAAATTGAATCTACTCAAACTCGCATTCTATCTTTCCCACACTTTCAAAAAAGTGTTTATTCAAATGAAATTTAGACTAATGAACTTTGAAAAGTCAACCTCTAAGTCTAAATCAAGTTTTGGCCTCAATATGCCAAATATGGAAATATTGCAAAATGTGATGAAACTAGTTGAATCTTTCACACTCCCTCTTCAACTAGTTTTAGCATAGACTTTGATAATACTCCAAGTGAAGTCCTATGCTTCATGAACAAGTCTTTTCCCAATGCTTTGGTGAAGATATCAGCCACACATTCTCTTGAAGACACATGTTGAAGCTCCACCTCCTTTGCAATGACTCGCTCCCTCACAAAATGATATTGTATCTCAATATGCTTGCTCCTAGCATGAAAGATAGGATTGGATGCCATTCTTTGGCCTGATTGATTGTCACAAAAGATGATTTGGCTCTCTGAAAAATCCAGCAAGTGAAGATCCTTGATCATCCTTTTGATGCATACCATCTCCTTTGTGCAATGTGTAAGAGCTTTGTACTCAGCCTCACTAGATGACAATGAGATAGTGGCTTGTTTCTTTGACATCCATGATATAGCTCCATCACCTATGAAAATACAATAAGAACTAATGGATTTCCTATCCATTACATCTCCAGCATAGTCCGAATCTGAAAATCCAAAAAGATTAGGTGATGATCCCTCATACAATATGCCAAAATCTCGAGTTCCAATGATGTACCTCAAAACTCGCTTTCCTAGCTTCCAATGCTCCTATCATAGTTTTTGCCAATAGAACTTTGATCCATCATAAGAATGATCTTCTTCCTAAGAATAGATCTCCTTTCAATGATCATGTAATGCTCAAAATAGAAACAACCATAATTGATATAGAGAATAGTGTCCACTTGGGATGCTTCACTATTTCTTACATCAATTTTACATGTAAAAATGTGACTAGAACATGAAGAATCAAATAGAATGTAAATGAAATGATTTCACCATGCTTCCAACTCTGAACTCTCTGGAAAATTACATCAAACAAACAATAAATGTGAGTGATCAACTTTTGCTTGCATGTCTCCTCCTCCTTTGTCCTTTGTTGCCTTGTATCCACCATGATACTCCATGAATGAGCCTCCATCTTCATCTTGCCACAAGAAACCATCAAACCTTGGAAATCCATGAGTAGGTGAGTACATAAATGATGCAAATCCAGCACCACATGACTCCATAAATCAAGTTGTTTGCACTAGTCCATCTTCAAGATCTACTTGACACAAGAAAATGACCATGAATTCACCAAAAATTGACAATCTCCAAGTATTGGCACCAAGTAGCTCAACACTTGAGAACTTGGCCATGGATGAGTGACATAATGAACCTCCAATAGCTTCATTTCCATCATCAAAATCAGCCAAGAATGCTAGTACAAATCCAACATCAAAACAATGCTCACCAATGTAGCTAGTTTTACCATATCTTGACAATTTGCACACATCCACATGAAATTGCTCAAATATGAAATAGAAAAAGTAAAGTAAACTTGAACAACACTCCATTTCTGCTCCTTTGACCTTACTTGAGTCTTCAATATGCTGTAAAAACAAATCCATAACACCTTTGCCAATTACCTCTCCTTTGATGCTCTTGACTAGCTCCAAATTGTCACCTTCCCTTTTGACTAGTTGAAGTGCTTTGAGATCAACCTCTTGATCTTCAACTTGACCATCAAAGTCATTGAACAAACTTTGTTTTCTAGATACATTACTTGATTTTATAGCAAGATAACATCCATCCACTTGCATAGCTCCATGTACACAAGAAGATCTTCCAAAAGATGTTCCACTCTTCATAAGAGATTGGTACTCAAGATCCATTGGTTGGATCCACTCCTCTTCTATCCTTGCTTGATCTACACTTGTAGGCTCATCCAAAGAGGTTAGGAAAGCAACATAATTTCTAGAAACTACCTGCTTACCCTTTTGATCATATGTGAGCCTTGAAGGTACTTGTCTTTCTCTTGATGTTCTCCTTGGCTTTTGACTTGATGAAGGTCCATCATCACCACCATCCAAAGTAGGATCCTTCTCATCAGCATCAAGAATGCTAGATCCATCTACTTTACCATCAATCATGCTTGAAGACACATTTGGAATGTTTTCCTCATCAAAAATGACATCTCTACCAACAATCACTTTGTTAGTAGAAGGAATGTAATCCTTGTAGGCTTTACTCACCTCACTATATCTAACAAAAATACCTCTTCTTGAAGATGGATCCTCCTTGGTCCTATCATCAAGAGTAATGTTGACATAGCATGTGCATCCAAAGGTTCTTAGAAAGTTGACACTCGGCCTCCTCTTGAATAGCATCTCAAAAGGTGTCCTTCCATCCAAAATAGCACTCAGCCACCTATTGCACAAGAAATTGGCACACAACAAAGCTTGATCCCAAAATGGTTTGTCAAGATTAGCACTTAACCTCATAGCTTTAGCACTTTCACATAAAGTTTTATTCTTCCTTTCAGCCACTCCATTTTGTTGTGGGGTCCTTGATGTTGTATACTCCCCCTTGATCCCATGCTCATCACAAAAGGCCTTGAACTTGTTAGATATGTACTCACCACCATTGTCACCTCTCAAGCACTTGATCTTTGTGGAAAATTGGATCTCCCTTGCATTCTTAAACTTGACAAAGACATCATACACTTCATCCTTGCTCTTTAGTAGATAGATCCAGTAAAATCTACTAAAATCATCAATGAATGTTACATACATCTTAGCTCCACTATTGCTAATTGTAATAAATCCATGAATATCCGAATGTACAAGCTGAAAAGGCTTTATAGATCTAGAAATAGATCTAGTATAAGGTAGTCTATGTGACTTAGACAAAGCAGAAGACTCACAAACATGCTTGTCATTACTTAAGGAACTTGGAAGACCAATCACAACCTTCTTCCTTGCCATTACCTCCAATGACTTGAAGTTGAGGTGTCCCATCCTTTTGTGCCAAACCTCTTGAATAGAAATTTGCTCCCTTGCAACACATCCAACTTGGTTAGCAATAACACAAGCATCAAGTTTGAACAACTTTCCTTGCCTTTTACCTTTTTCAATCAAGACATCCTTCCTTTTGATCGAACAAGCATCTCCATCAAACTCCACCTTGAGGCCCTTACTTAGCATTTGACTCACACTAAGCAAATGCTTGGTAATAGATGGAATAAACAAGACATCCTCCAAATGAACATTCCTATTTGTAGAGAGAGAAATAGGAATTGTGCCAATCCCTTTGATTGCACACTCACCATCATTGGTCGTGTAGATCACCCTCTTGTCATCTCCATATGCCATCAAAGAAGTGAAGTACTCTTTGTGAAAGGTCATGTGTGAACTTGCTCCACTATCAATCCACCAAGGATCTAGACCTCCATCATTAGAAGACATCACAAAAGCATCATCATTTGCATCTTGCACATCCAAACCATCCTCATCAAGAGTAAGATTACCTTGCTTGTCTCCTTGATCTCTCTTCTTCTTGTAGCACTCACTTGCAAAGTGTCCTTTGATGCCACAATAGAAGCACTTGAGCTTTGTTCTATCCTTCTTTTTGCCACTTGAAGAAGCATCCACTTGATCTTGCCCTTTAAATCACTTGCTTTTGGTTTTGCCCTTGAATTTGCCCTTTGTGAACATAGCATCCTCTTGAAGTGTTTCCTCATTGATCAAGATCTCTTGAAGATCCATCAAACTTGGAAAAGTCTTTTGAATAGCAATACTTTGAACAATGTTAGCATGAGCATCCAACAAGCCATTAAGAATCACTTGAATAAGCTCTCCTTCCTTAATGTTTTCATCTATGCAAGCTAACTCATCATTCAATGCTTTCATTCTCAAAACAAAAGTACTTGGACTTTCTTCATTCTTTTGAAAATAAGAAAAGATTTGCCTTCTTAGAGTCAACACTCTAGAAGTAGACTTGGATTCATAAAGCTTCTTCAATGAATTCCAAGCTTCCAAAGATGATGTGCACTTACCAACTTCCTTGAGAAGTTCATTGGTAACATTCCTCTTTATCATGTGTAAAGCCTTCTTGGCCCTCTTGTCATACCTCAATTGATCTTGTTGTTTTGCTGGTCTCTCCTCCAAGTCTACAACAATATCCAAAACATCATTCATCTCAAGAAGTGACTCCATCCTCACTTTCCACAATGAATAGTTACTTGAGGTAAGCCTATCATTGGCTTCCAACATGACTCCACTTGAGGTTGCCATGTAGCAATGACCTGATCTTCTCTTTCAGCCTACTTCAATGCACAAAGCACTCCTATGAACAACAACAAATGCTTTCAAAAGAAATCACCAAGATTTGAAACTATCTCACAAATTCTCTTCTAGCACTTATCCAAGCAAATCAACACATAGAATCATGGAATCTTGATCAACCTATGATCTATCCTCAATCCAATGACTTTTGCCACTTCCTAAGATTGAAACACACTCAAATGAAGTCCATCAACCTCACTATCTAGAGATCCAATCAAAATTAGGGTTTTGACAAAATCACAAAAAATTGACTATTCCAAATCTACATGCAAATGCTGAAATTTTGATATGCAATCTATAAGCCACCAGTTAGGCTGAACCAATGATCCAAAAATCGGCCAAATCCAGCATGTGAATTCAGAAAACGGAATTGAACAAGTATATTGACCTATTTAGTGTTTTGATCTACAAAAGATCCAATCTACAAAAGCAAAAAATCCGATTTTGGTGTAGAATCCTCTCTAGCATGCTCTAGACTTGATATCTTCACCAAATCATTGATAGATCTGATTTTCTCCTTCATAACCTGAAACACAAGCTCTGATACCATGTGAAAGATTTGAGATCCTTAAGATCCAATCTACTTGAATGATCTTTGGCTAGAAAGAGAAATACACTACCAATTTCACCAATGTAGAAAAATCAGCATCTACACACAATTTGAGATGCAAACACTAATAGAACTTGATCAACCTTGAATGAAATGATTATGTACTGTTGCTGTCCGTACAAAACCAGCAGGCTACTGTATTTCACACGTGTGGATCCAAAAATAGCAAATATAGATCATTCTACACATAGAATTGCAAGCAATCACCAAGATAGTGCACCAATGGATAGTAGAACCCAAGAGAACCATGTATAAGCATGAAATGAGATAGAGAAGAGAGAAGATGACTCTCTCCACGAGTTACATCCTTTTATAGCAGTCCAAACCCTATTTGGCCACTTGGCTTTCCCACCAAAATGCTAACCCTACCAATTTTGGGTCTAGATTCAATGTACCCAACTTATTCAAATTGAATCTACTCAAACTCGCATTCTATCTTTCCCACACTTTCAAAAAAGTGTTTATTCAAATGAAATTTAGACTAATGAACTTTGAAAAGTCAACCTCTAAGTCTAAATCAAGTTTTGGCCTCAATATGCCAAATATGGAAATATTGCAAAATGTGATGAAACTAGTTGAATCTTTCACAAAAATTACCATCACCACACACACTATAAAGGTAATACTGATTACTTATAAAATGTCTGTTTGACAACCAAAATAACACACGACTTCACTACATTCGAATAAGTCAGAACTATATCAATTAATTAACTTTTAAGTGCTATCCTCTTGGGGTTTGACATTAAATACTACACAAATCTATCATTTCTCTGTTGGTATATCATGACAACATTGCTACAAATTATTCCAAAATCAAAGTCATTGTGAAGTTACCGCCACCAAAAACTTCATGTTCATACTGATGCATCGAAATATGCTATTGGATCAGTTTTGATGCAACTAGGAGAATATAAGAAAGACTATCCTATCAAATTTGCTAGTCGACAGCTTACTGATCCTGAGAAAAATTACTATACAACAAAATGAGAAGCGTTGGCCATGGTATTTTCTGTGAAGAAATTTTGACATTATGTAATGGCGACACATTTTGTATTTTATACCGACCATTAATGGAATTTGAATAATGTGGGTGTGATGCCACTATTGTAAATGATAAATTAGCCTTGATACCACTGGTGGGGACATAGAGCACAATAACCTGATTCTAGATTGTTTAGCAAGATCTAGTTCAGAAGAAATGGCTTAATCACAATCTAGCATGCTAAGCATCAAATTATAATAGTAATGAATCAAAGAATGAACAAAAGTACAAGATTTTAGTGTATTAGCATTAGCTTCAACAGAGAGAAAGCTAGAGAGATAACAAGCAAAATAGTTTAGATCCAAAATGGCATGAGGTAGCTACAAAACTTTGGTTTTTCATCATTGATTGTGAGGAGAGCTACACATATTTATGGAGTTTGAGGTAGCTCGAGGTAGAACCACATCTATCCATTCCAAAATGACAACTAAAGTGACATCTAGAGTCTATGTGACATTTGTCACTTGCCATGCATGAAATTTTACCAGCTTTTTACAAGTGTACTAGTTCTAACTAACAAAGTACAAATCATCATGCATGTGTCCATTACACTTTGTGCATGTATTGCATGTCACTATGGATCACTTACAATTAATGCATGTGAATTGCCACGAGTTTCTACAAGCATGAATTTGCCAATTCTATGTCTACAAACTATATGCAAGTTGTAATCTTCAAACTAGACATTACATAACCATGTAGCTCGAGTTCTATGTAGGCCAAACTTGGCATTTTGCATTTATGAGCTACATACTTGCATGGTACATCATTTATAGCAAGCCAAGAAATCAATATGGATTTGTTTTTCCAATTTTAACACTCCTAAAAATAATCTATATTTATTTGAACATGGATCTTGGTATAACTCCAAGATTGGCTCTATGCTTGATGAAGGAACTTTTGCTCAAAGGTTTGGTGAGCATATCAGCAATGCAAGATGATCTGTCGATGTGCTCCAAATTTATTTCCCCTCCAATGAGCTTCTCTCTCACGAAGTGGTGTGCAACTTTGATATGCTTTCTCGTTGCATGGAATATCGGGTTGTTGGCAAGGGCTTGGGCTGAAAT
Source organism: Diphasiastrum complanatum (assembly GCA_029204225.1). Lineage (NCBI taxonomy): Eukaryota > Viridiplantae > Streptophyta > Lycopodiopsida > Lycopodiales > Lycopodiaceae > Diphasiastrum > Diphasiastrum complanatum. Next base: position 54,904,787 of record CM055092.1, on the reverse strand, counting down.
GTTGTCACACATGATCATAGGTAGATCCTCTTCCAAAATTATCTTTAGTTCCACTAGTAACCTCTTGATCCAAAGCACTTCCTTTGTTGTTGTAGTGAGTTCCTTGTACTCAACTTCACATGATGAGAGTGATACAGTATCTTGCTTTTTGGAAAGCCAAGATATCAAGTTTCCTCCAAGATATATGACATAAGCACTTGTAGATTTTCGATCTGCTCTATCACTTGCAAAATCCAAGTCAGAATAACAAATAATAGAAAGATCTTCACTTTTATACAATAAACCAAAGTCAATAGTTGAAGATATATATCTAAGCACTCGCTTGGCCATTTTCCAATGATAGATAGTAGGATTTTGCATAGCCTAGCTCAACTTATGAACACTAAAGCTTATGTCAGGTCTAGTTATTGTGAGCCAAATTAAGGAGCCTATAAGACTTCTAAAAAGTGTGATGTCCACGAAGGATCTTTCATCACCTTTGTTAGAATCCTTTACATTTTGCTCCATAGGTGTTTCTATACTCTTACAATTCAACATATTGAACTTCTTTAACATTGAAAGAGCATACTTGGATTGACATACAAAAGCTTTAATTTTAAGAAAGTCAATCTCTAATCCTAGAATATAGTGAATATTTCCAAGATCTTGCATCTTGAACTCGTTTCCATTTGCAATCTTGGTTTCCTCAACTAGCTTGATACTACTTCCTGTCAGAATGATATCATCAACATAAATAAGAAGAATGACAATATCTTTATCAAAAAACTTGACATATAAGGAAGGATCATAGTTACTAAGATTAAATCCTAGTGACTCACCCCATCAAAGCTTCATATTCCTCCTTCATGGCAAGGTACCATTCCTTCGAGTTGAGTGCATCATATACATCCTTTGGCTCCTCATGAGAAATAAAATAGGCATAATTAGTGGAGTTGATTTCCACTTGCTTGCCTCTATCTTCATAGGTAAGCCTTCTAGGCTCGAATCTTTCTCTTTGAGATATCCTTGGTGAAAAGATTCGAGGTGACTCCTCCTCAATTCTTGGCCCCATCTCTCCATGATAATCTTCAAGGGTGATGATTGGAGTATCTTTGTGAGAATCTTTGAGCTCGGCCTCCTCAAGAATGTATTTTTGATATTCATGGAATATAACATCTCTACTCTCAATTGTAGTTGAGGTAGAGGGAACATATATTATGTAAGATTTCTTTTTGGATGCATATCCAACCATGATCCCTTTAATAGAATTAGGATCATCTGTTTTCCTTGTTTCCAAGGGCACATTAACAAAGCAAGCACAACCAAAAATTCTAAGGTGATCTACCTTAGGTTTCTTTTTAACAAGACTTCAAAAGATGATTTTCTAGCAAGTGCATTGTGAGTTAATCTATTGCACAAATAGTTTGCACAATTTATAGCTTCACCCCAATAATCAATAGGCAAAGAAGCTGCTACTCGAATTGCTTTAGCACATTCACATAAAGATCTATTTTTCCTCTCAGCTACTCCATTTTGAGATGGAGAATAAGCACAAGAAAACTCTCTCTTTATTTCTTCACCTTCATAGTACTCATGAAACTTGTTGGATATGTATTCACCTCCTCCATCACATCTTAAAGCTCTAACTTTAAAAGAAAACTGTTTCTCAACATAAGCTTTGAAGATTAGGAAGTGATAAAAAACCATTGCCTTTCAAGAAAGTAGATACATCCAGGTATATCTAGTAAAGTCATCAATAAAGGTGACAAAACATGTTGCTCCACCATTACTTTTAGAAGAGAAAAAATGTACATCTGAGTGTATAAGTTCCAAAGGATGAGTAGTCTTTATAAAAGACTTCTGATATGGCCTTTCCGTGTGTTTTTGCAATGGCACAAGTCTCACAAGGCTTGAAATCTTTAGAAAGAGATTTTGGAAGACCAATACCCTTCACCTTCTTAACCATAGAAGAATAGATTTAAAGTTAGGATGACCCAACCCTCTATGCCATAGCTCCTCCTTAGATAACAAAGCAACTTCACAAAGGTTTGCATTCTCACAAGAATTCAACTTAAAAATTCCACCACATCTAGTTCCATCAGCAAGGATCTCATCTTTTCTCTTGATAAAACAAGTATTGGAGTTGAACTTTACATCACAACCATTATCAAGCAACTTTCCCACACTAATTAAGTTCTTTGTGAGTTTTGGAATGAAAAGAATATTAGAAAGTGCAAGAACTTTTGAAGAAGCAAGTTTCAATGAAATGTTGCCAATTCCTTCTATTGGGCACTCATAATCATTAGCTGTGTAAATAGATCTCTTGAGTCCTTTGAAAGGTAAGATTGAGTCAAATGACTCCTTTGAACAGCACATATGTGAAGAGGCTCCACTGTCTATGTACCAAGCTCCATATTTCTTGAAAGGTGATGAAGAAAAACTGGACACCATAAGTGATCCTTCTCCATCACTTGCAACAGAATCTTCTTCAATTTCTTTGGAGAGATTAGCTTGCTTGAGTTGGTTTTTCTTCTTGAAGCAATTAGAGGCATAGTGCCCCTTCTTGCCATATAAGAAACACTTCACTTTCTTCTTCTTGGTCTTTGAGTTAGAAGGATGAGATGTATCATCCTCTTTACCATGTTTGTCTCGATCTTTGGCTTTGTCTTTGTTGGATGCTTGAGAGAACTGATTCTTACTCCTTCCTTTTTGCCTGCCTTTGACAAAGAGGGCTTTGTCACTTCCACCATGCTCGAGTTTGTTCATCCTGGAGAGTTTATAGCTTTGTCTAGCTTCTTCAGAAATAAGAATTTCTTGGAGAGTTTCTAGATTAGGCAACTCCTCTTTAATAGCAAAAGACTGAACAAGATTATCATAATCATCTCTCAAGCCATTTAGTATGACTTGAACTAGCTCATCTTGGTTAATGGTAATACCAACACATGAAAGCTCTCTATGTAAATCTTTAACTCTCAGAACATAGTTGATCGCACTCTCTTCACTTCTTTGGAAACTTTGGAAAATCTGATTCCTAAGAGTGAGTATTCTAGAAGTATTCTCTGCTTCATAGATGGTCTTTAGTGCATCCCAAGCTTCTTTGGCTGTAGTGCAAGATCCTATCTCTCTAAAATTTTTATTAGATACATTCATCTTAATGAAATGTAGAGCCATTCTAGCTCTTTTCTTGTACTTAAGAATTTCAGCCTGTGCTTGAGGCTCCTCCTCAACACCAAGCACAATATCCATAACATCCTGGAGTATCAAGATAGACTCCATTATGAACTTACAAATTGAGTAATTAGAAGTGTTTAGTCTTTCACTAGTTTCTAGAAGATATCCTCCCTGAGATGCCATTTTAATGAAGACTTCTTAGTTATTGGACTGAGATATGTTTGAGCTTGTTCAATTAGACTTAAAGTTGCTGCTCTCTTTCACTATAGGTATTTTCAAGGATGTACTACCATTTAAATGAAGACTTCTTAGTTTGGACTGAGATATGTTTGAGCTTGTTCAATTAGACTTAAAGTTGCTCCTCATGTTTTGATCTTCATTTCAATACAAGCATATTGGTTCTCTTATGGAATGGACTAGGGTTTAGACAAAGGGGATTCAGGGTGAGGGATCTAGGGAAAGGGATTTAGGATTGCATTATGAGCATTTTCCACATAGAATCAACCTGGGTCTTCTCCTTAATGTTGCCACGGTTGGATTCGGTGTCTTCATGGCTATATATCAGTAGATGAAGGCCTAAAACTCATGATGGTTGATTTGCAAGCTACTAGTAGTGACTCAGAAGGGGAGTGACAATGTGACATCTCTCTCACTTAGTGTTGGTAGTTCATACAAGAGAGGTAAGAAACATGCATGTCATGCATCATTAAAAAGTGGTGGTCATTTATACAAGAGTGCTAAGAAACACGCACAATGAATTAGTTTAGATTACGTTAAGATTTATGCACATCTTTCAATGTCTATGCTCAAGTACTAAAGAGAAACAAAAGAGGTAGAGTGATAACAATCTCACAGCAGTTGTGTGCCATAAGCAGCCATAAATGAGGTTTGATTTTAGAAAGTCAATATTTAGTATTAGAGTTTATAGTTTAAGAGTTAGGGAAGGTATGGACTTGGGATTATGGGAAAGAAAATTTGGTTTTTGATTTAGGATAAGGGGCTTTGGGAATCTAGGATAAGGGATCTAGGGTTTAGAGTTTAATACAAGGGGTAGAGGGCTTAGGGATCTAGGGGTTTGAGATTTAGTAATACAAAGTAAGGAGTGTAGGGTAAGGGATCAAGGATAAGGGGTTTAAAAAGTCAAGTTTTTATGGCACATGGTTTTGGGTGCAACAAAAACCCTAACCCTAGGTTTGTCTATATAAGAGCATGTGACACCATTTTGTAATCACTTTTCGTTGTCAAGAATAAATGTAGATCTGGTTCAAAATTTGATTTTTCTTTTTTAGATTCTAATCATTTTTTTGTTTTGGACGACATTCATAGTTTACAAGCCAGAAAACAATTATCCCAAGAGTACTCTCCTGTAGCTTCTTTCCGATCTATTAGTGCCATTGATTTTGTTGGGTTGACAGTGGAAAAAGATAAACTTTTTGTCTGGGACCATAACATTGACCAAGACTATATGATGAAAATGACGGTCATCCAGAGGATAAGATTTTTTCACAAAGAAATCAGAGTTTTCAAAGCTGGAGATTTTAACCAGTTGGAGCTTAAAGCACTTTGTGCTCAAGAAACATGTCTATCATTTAATTCTAGAAATCCGGCGTAGAGTCTTATTAAATGATATTTTTTATCAATTTGCATTTCGTAGTGGCCAGGTAATTACTTTACTATGCTTAGCATAGAATGTTTGGCTCAAAAGTTTTTAATTTAGGTAATTGCTCTACTATGCTTAGTAAGAAATATATGGCTCAAAAGTTTTTATAATTTACAAATGAAATTTCCAAAAGTTTTAATATTTTGTCTTCTTAATGTTATTTTTTCAAGTGTGGGATCTTGTAAATAAAATTTTGACAGATTAAAAAATTTGGAAATAAAGAGCCAACCAGCTCAAGGAGGTTCAAAATCCAAAAAAAAAACTTGTTGCCACCACTCACATTAAAACTCATACCAAGAAAGATGGGTATTTTTGAGTGGAAAAATATGCAAAAAATAAATTCCTCCGAGGTGGTAATCAGTGTCCTCTCAAGGATTGATGATGGTCAACTCTCTCTTCCTGAAATGGGCAAAAAATTTCAAAGGTCAGATTCTCTTTTTATTTTTAAATAACATTTCTTGATACCAATTTTTTTTTTTTTTGTGATATTAATCACTATTTTGTCTTTTAATATAGGCATAAGTTATTCATGAAAGTTCAAGAGGCCATGGTAATAGGCTTGAATTATTAAAATTTTGAAAAATGTCAGAGGCCTTATCCTCTGAACAGTAAAAATAAAGCCCTCACTCCATTTTTTATTTTATTTAGAGATATGATATTCACTTTACTCATGCTTAGTATAGAAATATATTAATATTTTATTTCAAACATTTATTTCTTATGCTTAGTATAGAATTGTTTTCTCTAAGGTAAAATCTCAAGCTTAGGATAGATTTTATTTTTAAATTACTTATTATGTAAGCATAGTCGTATTTTTCATTTTACCTTGCTTGACATCCTATGTTAAGTTGTATTATATTTTCTTTCAGTCTGTTGAAGACAAGAAAAATAAAGTTCTTATAGAGTAGTTTAAGTAACATATTTTAAAAGCGAAGGCAGAGAAAAAAGACAGAGAAAGATTGGCACGAAAGCCACAATAATCAATTAATCATCTTATTGACATTTTTTCACACCCAGCGGATTGAGTTTTAGATTTGTTTAGTGGAAGCGGCACTACAAGCGCATGCGTTGGTGCAAATAGACAGACATGTTGTTGTTGTAGAATTAGATTCTAGTTTAGTAGAATTTGTAAAAATGCGAATGATATCCATCTCAGTCTTGCCAGATGAATTAACGGAGGTAGGAAAGTTTAAAGATGATAAAGACTCTATAATTTCTCTGTCAAAAGAACCACAACCTCCCGCTAGTGAGAAAGTGGATGACAAAAGGGACTTTGTAGATGTCTTAGTTCAAGATTATAATGTTGTCACTATAGAAGAAACTGCTGAAGAGGCTACCGTTCTCTCTACTGAGGCTCCTCTAGAAAAGCCCAAAGACATCAATGACCTTGATGACTTTTGGGTTCAAGCATGTACATGACTATTTCATGATGATTTTGAAGATTATATATGAATTTCAAACTTTTGTGGCATGAAGTTTTGAAATTCATTTATATACTTTTGTATTATTTTCTACCTCAAATATTTTTTTAAATATTTTAAAATTTATTTTCAATGTTAATATAAATTTAATAAATGTCGTTCATTCAATCAAAGATCTGCACAATCTTTGACTCTTTAGGATCAAAATTCCTAACATGGAAGGTGGGTGAAGACTTCTCTCATACTAAAAGGAGAAGGTCTATGGCCCTGGGTTGATGGTACAGAAGAGATGCCCACAACCACCGGCAAAGAGCTACGAGAATGGAGAGAGAAGAACGACAAGGCAGGTAGCATGTTGTCTTCCTCCATTGAAGACAACTTAACACTAGCAACACTCTCCAAAGTAAGAGAAATTTGGGATGCTTTGCTGACCAGATTTCAAACAAAATCACGAAGCCAAATCATGCATCTTGAAAATTAGTTGACCAATCTGAGATGGGATGGTAAAAACTTCATTCATCAGAAGAATGAAGGATCTGTTCCTCTCGCTACACACAAATCTGGAGAAGAGAATGAAGTCTCAATAGAGAAGCAACTCACATACCTGCTGAGAGCTCTACCAAGACCGTTTCAAACAACCCGAACACTACTTGCTAAAGATCCAACGATGACTCTTGAGAAGGCTATAATCAATATCACAGAAGAGGTGAAAGCCCGTGAGCACCTTAATGACAAGGATAATTCTGATCAATCTCTCTACAGCAACAAAGAGAAGCAAAAGAAGAATTTCAAGCCTAAGAGGGAGTCAGACCAAAGACAAGATCGAAGGCAGCAGTCAGAGGGAGCGAAAGAAAGCAAGTGGAAGAGTAGAAATAAATCGAGACAACAGAATGGTGAGAAGAAGACCTTCACGAGATGCGCACGAGAAGGCCACACTGTTGACAAGTGTTGGCTCAATTCAAAAATAGAGTGCATCACTATCATAAGAAGGGTCACACAGCCATTGATTGCAACCAAAATCCCAGAAACAAGAAAGCTCAGAGCAGACGGGAGAGCAACAATAGCTCATTCTACATGGAGGAACCAAAGTCCTCTAAGATGGCCAAAGAAAGAGCCAACAACAGTAAGAAACCAACAGCTTACTTGTGTGCAACATCAACTTTAGATACACAATAAATAATTATTAATTCAGGTGCAACATCAACCTTCGTGCCAATGAGGCATATGATCACTGATTATCAAGACTCAGAATCCTCCAGATACATAGTCTTGGGAGATGATTCCAGACACAAGGTCAACGGAACCAGAGCATTGTAGTTGGGCACGAAAGGAAGAGACAGAAGGCTTGACGACACTCTGGACGTGTCCACTCTTCATAAGGACCTACTATCTATCACTAAGATGGTAGATGCTGTGAATTTTGAACTAGGTTTCGCACAATCTGCATTTTTTGGTCATGAGGAAAATTCATCCCTAGGTCTAAAACACTTAGAAAATAACTTTGGGAACTTTTTTCGACATTGTCGCATTTTTCGCATTTTTGCAAAAAAGGCGACATTGTCCCTAAAATGCCTTAGAAAGGTATTTGTCCCTTAGAAAAAAGAACACTCACCCTTAGAAAAGCGACATTTGTCTTAGAACTAGTTTCTGCCGTAAAGTCGGCTTTTTTAGCCTTTCAAAAAAAGCGACACTGTCATTAAAAAAAAAATTGCCTTAGAGGTCTTTAGGCCTACTTTTGGATTTTTTGTCTTTTTGCAAAAAAGGCGACACTGTCGCCAAATGCCCTTGAAAAAATGAAGGTGCCCTTAAAAATCCAAAGGCGTCTTTTTGGCAAAAAATGAAGGTGCCCTTCAAAAGGCGACACTGCCCTTAAAAGTCGCAAAATGTGCTTTAACAAAAAGCGAAGGCCTACAGTGCGAAGGCACAACTCAACGGGCAGAAGGCGGATGACTCACAAAGGACAACGACAAAAACTAGAATCCATTTTAGTTAAGACTAATGCATTTCTTTTATTAGATCTTCTAACTTAATCAGTCCCATGGTTTGATCACATAAAGAGATCAGCAAAGCATGCAAATATGATGACACACACAGTCATGGACAGATTATGAATACAGACAAATAATCTGAGATAGCTCTAGAGTAAGTTTACAGATTAGCAGTAGCTAGTCATACTATTTGTGAAAAAAAAACATCTCTCTCACGCCAACGTGCTGATTTGAGAAACAGACATTGCTCAAGATTGTATTGTAAATTCAGTTCTGATAATAAAAACAATTTTCTCAATGTTTTGTTCAGTGAAGTGTATAATCCTGCAATATTGGAATGCATGCTATCAGTAGATAAATTTGCGCTGTTGTTATATTCAACATTATCTATTGTTTACAAGTTTGAACTTTACAACAAATCTGCAGTATCTGATCTGGAGCTTGAAAGAGTATCAGACCGTAGTCTGTAGCAGTAGGTACTCCTGCCAAGTCAGCTCTATCCGGATTTCATTCTGCAATAGTGATCTCTGAACACGATTGCCATCACCAAGTAGCTGGGTCGGAGCCCTATGGTCGAACCCAGTGTTTGCCATCATCTGGTATAACATAGATCCATTACTATACTTGCTATTGTACTGATGGTGAGTCCCAATATTGAAAGAATAAAGAGAAACCTCAGTTGGCGAGTCAAATAGTGTAAGTCAAAAAAAGATGGAAAACAGAAAATGGGCAGGAATTTTAAAATGGCGAGTCAAAACGTTTTTGAATCCTGATCTCCAAAATGGTAGTTTTGAGGCTACTGAACACCCTGTGTTGATGGCGAGTCAAATGACTGAACAAAAGTATAAAAAAGTGGTTGGCAAGTCAAAATACTGTTGGCGAGTTAGTGCGATTAAAATTTTTTATTCGTCGAGGTCACAAAATGGACTTGAAAACTTGCTCAGCTCACTAAAATAGTGGCAAGTTAAAATGGTGAGAAAAAAGTAGAGAAAGACTTGAGGGCGAGTCAAAAACCTATAAAAAATACAATCAAGGAAGATGAAAACAAAAACCCATCTTGGTAGCTTAGCACCGTCTCTCAAGCAACGGTGCCAAAAAAAATGTTGGACCCTTTCCGTGCCTCCCTAATCGATGTGATCAAGAGGGCAAAGGAGGGGCTTAGATCTCCAATCCGGTGAGTATGGGTGTATGGGCTTCGATCCAATGGGGAGAGGGATAAACTACAAATCTAAGATGGGATCTAAGCCTACAAGCATGTCAATCTTGGTGTAGGATCTAATGATGGATTGGCTTAGATGTGAGTGTGAGATTCCTATCTTCTTGCTCCTTCTTTTTTGGGGTTTTGGTTTAGGTTTGATCCTCTTCTTGGATCTTGGTTTCTTGGCTTATCTAGGCTTCTATGGCTCTAGACCTTCTCCTCATGATCTTCTCAAGGGAGGTGAGCAATGGAAATAAAACCTACCTAATGGATCCTATTGATCTTTTCCAAGGGGATTCTCTAACACCTATTTTGCTTGAGTGTGATTATGTGGATTTAGTTGAATGAAGGTAAGTGGTAATGATCTTTCAAGAATGTGATAGAATGATCAAACAACAACAATCAAACATTCATTCATCCACAAGTAAAAAAAAGAGGGCTTCACAAAGTAAAAATGGTAGGAGGAGGCTTCTCTCTCTCTCTCTCTCTCTCTCTCTCTCTCTCTCTCTCTCTCTCTCTCTCTCTCTCTCTCTCTCTCTCTCTCTCTCTCTCTCTCTCTCTCTCTCTCTCTCTCTCTCTCTCTCTCTCTCTCTCTCTCTCTCTCTCTCTCTCTCTCTCTCTATATATATATATATATATATATATATATATATATATATATATATATATATACATACTTGACAATGAAAAATGATTACAAAATGGTTTCACATGCCCTTATATAGACAAACCTAGGGTTAGGATTTTTGGTGTACCCAAAACCATGTGCCATAAGTGTCAAAAATCGGTGGGTATCTAGCTCTCTGATCGGGATCGATCCAGAGATGAACGTCTACAGTAACCATACTTTTTCAGAACATTAGTGATATATGGTTGTTGACTGATATAAATCTGTCTGCTAGTTCGATTTCAATGAATTCGGATTCCGAGGCAGTAATGGGCTAGACCCATATCAATCATCTTGTACTCCCATGCTAATATGCATTTCATATTCTTCAATAAATTCAAATTGTTAATTAATAGTAATGTATCATCTACATAAAGAGTGATGATTAAGAAATCCGATACAGACTTGAAATAGGCATTCGAGTCTGCCGAGTTTGAAATGCGTTAATTTTTTGAAACCAAACTCTTGGAGACTATTTCAGACCATATAAAGTCTTGTGAATTTTGCAAACAAGGTGCTCTTTACCCTTGAGCTCGTATCTCTCTGGTTGCGACATGTAGATCTCCTCTTCGATAGTCTCGTTCAAGAAAGCTATCTGGACATCCATTTGGTGGACTTTGAGATCGGTTGTAGCTACAAAGGAGAAAAGTAGTCGAATTGAAGTATGTTTCTGAAGGTCTCTGACTAATCTAGATCTGGAAATTGTGAGAAGCCCTTCGATATTCTCGTTCAAGAAAGCTATCTGGACATCTATTTGGTGGACTTCGAGATCGGTTGTAGCTAAATAGGATAAAAGTAGTCAAATTGAAGTATGTTTCACAACAGGGCTGAAGGTCTCTGAGTAATCTAGATATGGAAGGGGATGAGTTGTCTCCAAAATGCACAACTCTAGAATGGGTGAGTGGTTTGTAGTCTTGAAACTAGTCTCAGTGGTGAGTCATGTGTTGTGTTGCTCTCGAGTCCAAATACCAGAAATCGATATCATGTTGTTCTCCAACATTGGTCATGAAGATTGCTTCATCTTTCTCTTGTTTTTGGATCGAGTGACTAGTTGTTGCAACATTTGCTTGTTGTTGGAACTGCTTCTTCTTTTCATTGTTGTATTTCGATGTTATGCAGTCCTTGATAAGGCGACTAGTCCTCTTATAGTATTTACAGAATAGTCTTTATCTTCGCTAGAATGATGAAGGCTCTGAAGTTCATGCTGCATTTGATACAAGCTACATGTTGCTCCTTTTGTCAAGATAGTCTGACTTTGTAGATCTCTTGGATCTAAACTTTTGATTTTTCTTTGAGAATAGAGCTTGAGGATCCGATCTTGAGCTGGAAGAGAATCCATTTCGTCTGATCTCCTCTTGAAGCTGCATAGAAATGAATCTTGATAGAGTGAGATGCTACTGGGTTGAAATAGCCATAACCCAAGTTTTTTAAGTTTCAGATAGATCCAATAATAGGGTCATCACTGCATCAGATTCTTCAATGACTAAGCCGGTTGAAGTCATTTGTTCCATAAGGTTTGGATTGATCTCTGTGTTGTCAACAATGTCCCATGGTTCTTTGGCAAGTAGTACGACTTGCATCTTGAACTTTCAGAGATGGAAGTTTTTTCTATCGAGTTATTCAATCAGAGATAAACTAAAAGATGGATCCATTTTGGTGTAGAGAATGAGATTGCTAGGAGAAACAATGATGTCAAAATACTACTAGTTGTGCACTTGCAAAAATGATGTTTTGATAGAAACAAGACCGATAGCCTGCATGGAAATACAGATTACTGAACCATCCGCTCTGATACCATGTCAAAAATTGGTGGATATCTAGCTCTCTGATCGAGATCACTCCAGAGATGAATGTCCAAAGTAAAGATCTGGATTCGAATACTAGCAGTGGAAATTTACAATGGACAGTTGTGGATCGGAAGTGTGTCAACGTAGCAGCAAGTGTCAAGATGAATGTAGTCCGTAACAATGCACAAAATGAACAAAACAGAAGTGTGGACAAATGCACTCTTGATTAATCGAAAAAATAGAGTGCATGAGCGTGAAGCTGAGCGCTAATCTGTGAGGCACAAAAATTGCAGAGCTTTAGAGGCTTGATCGTTGCTAAATGGATTGTCCAGGTTAATCAGCATAATTACTAACTAAAAGATACAGACTTTACTTACATGTCTTACAATTCAGTGATTAGTACTTTGGATCCACTTAATTAATTAAAGCCATGGTAGCCGTCTTTGCAAGTAGTAAAGTATATGTACAAGTAAGTGGACTGTCAATGTTGTCTTTGAAGTCGTCAGTACATGGATTGACTTTTTCCTAATGAGGGAGTCAAGTAAGTTGAGTTAGTTGAGAGTTGATTGAGTGTCGATGAAGTCGGGTAAGTCGATGGAGTTGATGGAGTTGGGGTTGAAGTCGATGGAGTTGGTGTTGAAGTCGATGTCGAGTAAGTCGATGAAGTCGATGTCAACTAAGTCGATGAAGTCGAGTAAGTCGATGATGTCGAGAAAGCCAATGAAGTCGATGGTGTCGAGTGAGTCGATGGAGTAAGTTGAGTGAGTTGATGGAGTTGATGTTTGAAGTCAAAGTCGATGGAGTCGGACTTCGACAAAAAAATCTAGGATGCTGATTACCGAATGGATTTGGACCTAAGCATAAAAATCCAACAATAAGCACTTGATTTTCTAAAAAGTTTTAAGCCAAATTGCAATTTTAACTACTTGGGTCCTTTTTAATTTTAGGCCCATTAGAGCATAGATCTATTTTTGTTTCTCGGGCCATAGGCTTACGAGTACATTGTATTGTAACCTCCACCACTAATTTCTTATGTAGAAATTCAAAAAGCATAAACCCTTGTTTCTAACATGAAGAGTATCAACATGAATGACAATTTTTTTTTGATAACAGGTCTCTCATCTAAGTTCAAGCAAACTCTATACTATGGGTGTTATAGAATGTGAGAAGAAATTTTGATAGCATGTCTACTTTTTTTAATCTCAATTTGCATTAAGCATGCTCATTGTGTTCTTTTCCTACTCTTATTGACATTTCAATTTATGAAGGCCTTTATGTTGCTTTTGATGTTATCATGGACACTTTGATTCGGTTTGCACCTCCAATTAAGCACTATCTATCACTTACCAATTGGGATCTCCTTCATGAAAAGGCCATTGGCTAGTTGTGGTATACCATCCATGGACACACTATTCATTGCATATATCTCTAGAAGAAAGACAAATTATTGAAATTTTCTACCATGGCAATAGATTAATTTGTCTCGTGAATCATGCGTTGACTTGTAGATATTATAATCTTGTTTTTTGTGGGTTTGGGAGACTATTGGTATAATTTGTAATGCTTATCTACTTATGTGTGATTCCTAAATTTTAATGTACATAAATGTAATATAACAAAATAACAAAATTTTGATTGGATTTGATTCTTCATATGCTTTATTTGGCTTTATATTCCTTCATGGTTTGTCTTTTGGGTTGTCATGACTTTGCGGTCAAAGAATTGACCATTGATTGACATAATATATTTTTAAATTGATAAAGAATGATGATATTTTGGCCCTTGAGGCACTTCTAATAAAATATCTAGAAATAAGCTTAGAAGAAAGTTGGCTCTCACACACTTACATAAAGAGAGGTTCGTGCTTATTTAGTAGTGAGATTCATGATAGATGCTACTTTATCAAAACTTGTAGGGTACCTGAAAATAGAATATAGCTACCAAATATTTTGATGGCCTCACTTTTCTATAATGAAGCCCACTAGATTTTTCTTTATGTACGATGATGATTCACCAAATTCTTCTTAATCAACTTCTTGGAACTCGCATATATTAAATTTTTTTAAGAATGTACCCATTCTTATGTGCACAAGCGTGGATATCATGTTGACTTGTTATTATGTCATTCTCTGATGCCAATAGTGTGCTTGTATTGTAAAAATTTACCTTTGTATTACATGTAACACATATCCCACTTTCACCAACATTTGTATCATTAAGAAGCATGCACCATGTAAGTAACTAAAAATAAGTGCACATGCAAAAGTTTCAATTCTTTAAGCAATGGCATTCAACATAATGATGTTATGGCACGATTCAATTGCTAAGTCAAATGTTATCATGTTTATCACTCAAAGAAAATTTCACCCACTTGAGAATATTATTTTGAATATATTGGAAAATAACTATGACATTTCCAATGAAAGTTGAAAGCAAACATAGGCACAAACACATCACCAACTTATGTGGTTTATGATATATCCACTCGAAATTTCAAAAGTTTATGTCTACATACGATTCAAGTTATGAGGAGTATGATGCTTCCTTGGCTACAAAATCTAACAATATTTTGTAAAGCATAGTTGATACACCTATATCTTAAGCTTCATAAATTCAATAGATGTTCACTTTATAGCCTATAGTGAAGTTGTTACCACATTGTTGAGCGGCTATTGGAATTTTTCTTTTCGAAGAAGGATTCATCTAGTTCACATGAGGCATTTGGGTGGGCCTCTTACAAGATGGCATAATAAAGACATACTATTATGTTTGGAAAAATTTAATGTGCATGGAGATTTGCAAAACTCTACACTCAAGAGCCCCTAAGATCGTGGTGAGGAGCTTGTTTACTCAGTTGGCTATTGGGCATATAATTTCTCAGGAGGCAAATTGTTGAGGCACAAGCTGATCAAGCAATAGTGTAGGCATCAAGACCAAACTGATTCACCAACAAAGAGGAAGTAGGATAGATGAGGAAAAACCACTACCAAATATTTGGCAAATAGATAGATCATAGATGATTAGCTTGAGGGTCAAATCCAAGTGGTGACACATGGCCATGTCTAGCAAGAAGGTTCTTCTTAATTTCTAAAAACTTTCACAAGCTTCTTGTGTTGATTTGGTCTATATCATCAATTATTATATAGAGAAAGCAACAAGTGCAAAGTTGAGGATGAATCTTTCATAATTAGTGGCATGTTCGATGCCTTGACTTTCACTTGATTGTAGCTCTTACATACTATGGAAGGGGCCGGGCACAGGTCATTTTGCCCGGTAAGGATTTCAAAAAAAAATTGGGCGAGGCCTGGAGGAGTCAAGCTTAAAAATTTTTGGAAAGCCGAACCAGACATAATGGCCTGTGCCCAAGTGCCTTCCATTGCCTAATGAGTACCTTAAATATTTTTACATGTACATTACAAAGCATAATAGGCAGTTTGGCCCACCACTATGAACGTGCCATGTGGAAGTCGTACGGACGTAGTATACGAACAGGCAGTAGAAAAGTACAGAAAGAATGTGCAGAATCTGCGCTTGAAAAAAAGCACATCTATTTTTTATTTTTTAATCTGTATAAAAATGGGCATAATATCACAAGGTATCCATTACTTGTTTGGACACTATGTGGCCCAACTTGATGTGGTTACAAAGATTTGACAATTACGGCTTAGTGAGATTCCATACTTGCAGCATTGTACCAAAGAATTCTTGAGCTAAGTGAGTTCTACACTATGAATTAACACCGAAAAAGCATTACAAGAATTCCTCAAAACCGTACTATAGTCAAATTCGGATGTGGTATAGATCTGTAGTTAAATTTTAATCTGGGATTTGATGGTACTCAAGTCGAAACTCTAAAAATCCAATTTAGGATTTTTGACTCAAAAGATTGTTTATTAGGGCATTCACCATTTGACAGCAGGGAAGTCCGAGACTCCGAATGCTTGTAGTGGGGGGGAAGGCCTTGCATGAGGGCCTTCCATGTTGGGAGGGCCTTGCCCTAGGGCGGGAGCCCGAGGGCAGGCCCTGAGCAACACGGAAGGCCCAAGGGATAGAGGCCTTCCCCTACGTAATGCTGGGTGCGAGGGTAGCTCTAATGGGTGGCATTCTGGCTGAATAGCTAGTAAGCCAACTGTGAATGGTGCTAATTCTGGCAGAATCAGCTAGTAAAATAGCTGTCATGGTGGATTTCGCTAGAATGTCTTAGTAAGATAGTTGGCTTTTCCTAATACAAAATGTGGTTAAAAATTGTGCTAGTGGAGGTGCCTCAAAAACACAAAGAAAACCAAAGCACACAGCATTACGTAAATCCGATACAGAGACTCGTTGGAAATTTTGAATTTTAGGAGATTGGATTCAGCTGAAGAAGTGCGTGGCAAGGACCAATTGTTTATGACAGTTCCGATTTAAACTTTAGGGCAAAGGTAGGTGCTATTGGCTAGTTTTGGATTGTAGCAATAACTAAAAATCCGAACTGCTAAAATCCGAGTGGTTCGACGACTGTGGTAAACACCTCCAGTAAAAAAAAAAATTGCTATGAATAGAATGATGAGCACTCATGTTTTCCAATTAGTTCTATCCAAATCGCAAATGGATAGACTCTGAAGTTGACTCCAAATGCCAAATAGACTACTATCAAGGTTGAAATCATTTTAGGATTTCCAAAATTCAAAAATGCAACAACCAATTGTTTGAGAGTTTTGTGTCATAAGGGTTTGTCTTTTTGTTTTTTGGGCATCTCCCTTCATTGACCGTCTGCTGGCACGGTTTAAAGTTGGGTGGGTTCACACCAAGAACCCTCTGCCACGATACTACATAAGAGCAGATTGTGTTTTAGGGTTTTAGGACGTTGTTGGCCGACAAACTTTATTATCATATCAACGTATTTCAAATAGTCGTTATAGAAGATGTGATAGGAAGAAGTGTTGAATCAAAGTAAAAAATCCTCAACTTTTATGGAAGAATTTGTCCATATTTTTAACTTTCACACGGGTAGGTGATTAAAATAGTATTATTTATTTTTTTTACATGTATAGAAGTGGGAGACTGGTGCAATCATTCAAGGCCTAGATCTTATGTTTGAATATTCTGGTTATTTCACATGGTATCAGAGCCTGAGGGTGGCTAAAAATAATAAGTTTGCATTTGTGATGAATCTGACATCATTTTTGTGATGTGTTGATCAATATCTCTACTAACACTATGATTGTGAGGTGATATCTTGAAGAACAAGTCATTCTCTACTTTTTGGAAGGCAAAAAATTTAGATGAACCGCAATTTTCATTTATCGATCAAAAAATAGCCTTCAATTACTACTTACTGATAGTTCTTTGAACCATCTTTTGATGTATAAACTATGATAAGTGCATGCTTTAATATACGAAGCCATATGTCTCTTGTTTCATAGCGACCTCTATACTGCAGTATTACACTTTGATTCCATTTTTAGATTCGGTTCACACTCTCATACAGGTATGTGCTTTGATAAAGAGACTATAAAAAAGATGGGTAGATGTATGCTCTATACCGTATAGCATAACGAAGCCTTCGTGTGGCTACCCGACTAACCCGGCAAGTAGCCGTCTAGAGGATCAATGTCCGATCAATATATCCTAATGGGTCACATCCCGAACACAACTGAATACGACAAATCTAATTAATTGTACACTAATTACAATATCACATTTAGAGCTTACATAAAATGTATATCAGATTAACTCTAATTTTTAACTCTCTCTCTTAAGCTCAAATGTGATAAGAGTGAAAAACAGTAATTTGTAGCAACATTTGGAGTGTCCAAAAGATATTATGCATGTCTTGCTAATCTATTCTTGACTCACACTCAAGCACACCAACAAACCACCAGGTTTAACTCACAAATTATCATGCAAACACAATGCTCATACAGGGAGTCTACCACACTCTAGACCAACTGACTCGTCCCCAATCCGACTTCAACACAAGTGGAGCACATGAGCGACTGTTAGCATCTGTGCTAACACAGAAAAAAATAAAAAAGAGAAAAGTAAAACTCTGTGGCATGTGTTTTGTAAGTCCACGTACAAGTGTTTGTTAAATAAACTTCTGTCATGGCATGTGTTGTAAGCCCATGAGTAGAAGCTTAAAAAAATAATTAAATAGCTTAAACTTATATTTAGAACTTAGACTTAGGAAACTTAAGATTAGAAATATTTAATCTTAAGTTTTCCTAAGTTAAGAAACTTTGAAGTTCTAAATCCTAAGTTAGAAGTTCTAGAAAGACTAGAAATAGATTAGTCCCATAAGTTAGTAGATACTTATGGAAGACCCTCCTTGCCATAAAAGGAGAGGTATTTGCCTTGTAAATAACACTTTTGAGATTATGCTAAATTGTTATTTCTTTTCAGATTATCTTGCTATTTCACTTGTGTTCCCTTTGGGAAGGTGCATAGCTTGAGGGAAGGTGCTCGGGCCTCCTCTTGCCTCATTCTCATTGGTTTGTATTGTGGCATGTATTTTGTTGATTGATTATTAGTTAGCCGCAATCTTCCATTCTAATTCCCTTTGGGTGTTAATCTAGGATTTAGTTTAATAACCTTGCTAGTTGGCTAAGCCTTAGTAAGATTTTATGTTTGTCATCTTAGATTAGTTTCTTCGAAGACTAGTTGGGTAAGCCTTAGTGCTTCATGATTGTTTTCTATTTTCGCACTCCATCTGAAGCTTGGTAAAAACTTAGAAAGCGGACGATCCTGCTTATACTACACCACATCGTGAGTAGATCTAGCCGAACACTGACAAACCAACATTGGCGCTGTTGCCACTTTTTAAGCATTTTTTTTACCTAGCTTCTTTTTTTTTTTCGGCTTCCATGTTGTGTGTTTGCTTGTTTGCCTATCCTCTATCTTCCAACCATACCACAAGTCTTCTCTCCAGGACCTACACGAGTTGCGAAGCAACTTATCAAGCCGGGGGAAAGCAACAAAAGAGTCAACTTGTGTATTTTCTTTGAAAAGAAGTGACCCAGTGACTTTTTTCCAAACCAAACAGGTATATCGGAATTCGCCAGTTTCTCGCATGATTATGATATGTACGGATATTTGATGATGTTGCATATGTTCTATTTGATATTGTTGCAAATGTTTGTATTAGATTAACCACCTCTTTGTGTAGGATTAAGGTCCTGGAAGACAAGGCGAAACCTTGTAGAGGTTCAAAAACTGTTCTCTTAAATTGTTAAAAAAAAAAAAACTTGAGGCTGGATCTGAATTTTTTACTTTTATGCTTTTTTCAAATTTGAAAATGCAAATTACAAAAGAACCCAATTATGAAATAAAAAAAAAAAGCTCTATATTTTTATAGAATCATATGCAATACATGAACATTCCATCATATTTTTTGCAAAAAGTAGATCAATTTTTCTTTTTACGTCATCTCCATTAGAGTTCAGATAAGAAGGTTATGGTAAATCCAAGATTTATACCATACTAGCACAAGATAAACATTTGATGACGTGGCATATCTCCACCACATGAGGATTTGCATTAGCATCTGTCTATCTCGCGCCATGTCGATATGCCACATCATCAAAATATTTGATTTACAATAACTTTCTTATTTGAACTCGGATGGAGATGAAATTCACAATAATGTAGTCCCATATATGAAAATATTGAGGTTCATCATTACCCCCATATGTTTGACACATCATATCTTACATATAAGTTGCTCAAAATGAAGGTCTCAATTTTTTAATCCATAAATGTTTCTCAAATCTTACTTGATCTTGCAATTGTTGAGGTCTTTTTTCCAAAACTACAAGAAAATTAACAATACCCATAAGATCATTTATTTCCAACAAGGACTCCATCTTTACCTTCCAGATTGAGTAATTTGTAGAGTCCTTAGGGGAAATATGGGCTCAAAATGGGACCTTTAAGAAATTTCACTTTAGAGAGAGGTTATGTAGAGAGAGAATGCAAACCGGTAAGTTCTGGTCGTCGTTTTCCGAGTTTTTGGCCTTGCTCGACGTTTAACTAGTATGGTTAACTTCAGACAATAGTTAGTTAAGCATGAGATGTAATAACTTCTCTTCATGCTCGTTCCAAAATTCGGGACTAGAGCTTTAAGACTGAAAATCTTGGTGTGCTCAATGCAAAAACTGAAGTGGGAGTGGCATAACTTTTGAAATCAGTGTATGCTTATAGTGAAATATGAGGCGGGACGACTTTTCAATGTGACATAAACATTACAAAAGCAAGGTATGCTAAATCTATTCATATTGATTTACTGTAGTTTGATGCATTTACATGATTGTAGCTTTTAACCATGGCAATGTTCCATTTGCATGTTGCTCTTCTGATGGAATGCACTCCAATTATTAAGGAAAATACGAAAGTTGTAAAGAATGCTACTGCAATAGTTAGAGAATTGAGAATAAATAATCATGTGAATATAAATTTGTGGGTGCATGGATCAATTTATCCTAATGATCCAGCTACCAATTTGTGTCCAGATTTTAAGTCCGTAACTCATCTTCTCATATATGTATGTGAAGGAAATAGCGGATTACTTGGATATTGGTCAAAGGTTGCATGATATTGGAATGCATAGCATATCTTGTGTTAATCAACAATTACAATTTG
>CM055092.1:54163569-54274297 GCA_029204225.1 Diphasiastrum complanatum | reverse complement strand
GATATACTTCATCTAATAATACATACAAGCTGTATGATCCTGATACCCAGCAAATCTTGTATAGCCGAGATATAGTCTTTATCAAGGATTAGTTTGTTGACATCAAAGGCAAGGATATTGCTCTAGGAGAACCTTCATCACCTGCCATTGACACGACTGTCCGAGCTTCTGGCTCAGGCGTGTCTATTGTCGACCCACTTCGTGATAGCGAATCAGACGAAGACATTGCTGCTACCTAGCAACAAGTCCCATGAGTGGTTCATCCGTCGAATCCTCCCAGAAAATCAAGCCGAGTGCGCACACAACCCACAAGGTATACTCTTGAGTCTGCATGTCTCTTGATACAGGAACCGACGACGGTCAAAGAGGCACTCAGCCAATCAGACTCTGATCTATGGAGAGAAGCTATGGAAAGAGATTATTTCTTTCGGATCAAGAACCAAACGTGGTCACTAGTCGAAGCTCCTATTGGCTACAATATCATTGATTGCAAATGGATCTTCAAGATCAAATACAATGCCAGACAGACGAATAAAACATGATTGCCTGCTTAAATACAAGTAAATTCTCACAGGTGAAGAAAAGACAAAACTGTGTTTATACACGTGTTTTGTGACAGACGAAAAAGATGACACTACCTTACAAAATGCCAAAGGTGCCCTAGGAAAAGCGAAGGCACCCTGTAAATCGAATCCTAAGGCATTTCGTCTGAGTGACGCATTTTTCGCATCTTCAACAATATTCATTTCAGCAAAGGCTGACGTCACGGCCCTTCTCACACTCACCCCATGCAACTGTGCTAACATACTTGACAACGATAACAGCAACAACCACCCACGATCTCCTACAGACAGCACATCCACTTTGTACTTTTTTCATTTGCACACCTGTAACATTGTGTATTTATATTGAATACCACTTACGTATTCAGTGATTAAGAGATCAAGATTAAGTGTGTGTGTAAAATAATAGCATCAGAAGGTTATCAGAGATAGACGAAGTAGATGCCTTGCACATTGATTATTTATTATCGATAATAGGTTCCTTCCTTTTACAGATTGAATTAGCTTTGTAGAGCTTGCGGTTTTATCCGCTATTGTCTTGTGTTCTATCGCATTATTGACATGTATATTTTGCTATACTAAATTCGATAACAGCTCTTTTGTTCTGCGTTAGGATTTGTGTTGATATTGCTATGCTTATTTTCATTCTATCTGACTTTCTAGTAGCTCAATCTGGTAATTTGTTCTTAGCGAGTTATTATTAGTCTAGTTGTTGACGACTAATATTTAGTCTTGCCTTTTGCGAATCATTTGCGACTGATTATCAGTCGAGCTCAGTCTAGCTCTTCGCGAATCATTCGTGACAAATAATTTGTCTAGCTGTTCACGACAAATTATTCTTCTGATATTTTGTTAACGTTTGGCTACGTAATCAGAACGACCATGACTTCTATCACTAATGTTTAGTTCGTTTCTGATAGGCATAGTCATGCTTAGGAAAAGAATAATATAGCTCATTTCGCTGCACATGAACACTTTCTATTCAAGTTCGTTTCTTGTTTGAGTTTCAAGTTCTCTTCTTTTTCGTGTTCATTTTTTTTCGAGCTATTTTTCGTTTCTCACACACGACACACCCTCTTTCTCCAACACCTTTTTCATTCCATCGAGCCCCTGCACTCCTTCATCTGCCCGAGTTTGAACCTCATCTTCCCTCCTCCACTTCCTTCTTGACCGAGCCCCTACACTCTTTCATCAGCTCCTGACCGAGCCGACACCCTCCTCTACTTCCTTCTTGACCGAGCCCCTACACTCTCTCATCCGCCTGAGTCTGAGCCTCATCTGCCCTCCTCCACTTCCTTCTTGACTGAGCCCCTGCACTCCTTCATCAGCTTCCTGACCGAGCCGACACTCTCCTCCACTTTCTTCTTGACCGAGCCCCTGCACTCCCTCATAAGGCCGTCCGAGCCTCAATATTTGGCCGAGTCCGCAACCATCACTTCACTTTTGACTGAGTTTGAGCCTCAATCTTTGGCCGAGTCCGAGAGCCTCATCCAACCATCACTTCATTTTTGGCCGAGTCCGATCATCTGCCTACACATCTTAAATTTTTTACTGAGCCTTCTAACTTTCTCAACCAAGCCGAGCGCCCTGCCTACCTCCACTCAACTATCAGTCACACCGACTAACTACACTCCACCCTCAGTTGAGTAACTCCACTTCATTTTTGACACCTTCAACACCTAGTACCTGGCCTACCCATTAACAGACTTCTTACGTACGCCATTCACCGAATCCTTGACTTACCCAATCATCGATTATTCAAAAAAAAATCCTTAAGGCTTGTCCAAGCTCCACTTCATTTTTGACACCTCCATTACCCGAGTTCTTAGCACACCCATTAACCGACAAACTAACTTTCTTATTAGCCAGGTTCCAACCTTACCAAATAACTTGTGCAAAAAAAAAAAAACAAAAAAATAGACAAACAAACAAACAAAACCTATACAAAACCAAAAATACACCTTATCCAATGGAACACCATTACGATCCCAATACTATAGAGGAATACCCACCTGAAATGGTGTCATCTACATTTGAGCAAGTCCGACAAAATAGGTTCTCCCGAATGAAATCCCAAGTACACAAACCTTCCACAAACCCATTCGTGAGATGGGAACCTAATAGAGCCAAGTCTTCACATGCCCGAGCCCATTTTCATGGTGTTGAATCATCACAGGCCAGTGTTGGAATTCGATGCTCAACCTCAAATCCATTCATCCATGAGCATCCTGAAATTTGTACAAAATCCCGAAAAAGAAAGCTCGAATTTTGAGCAAAAAAGATTTTCAGACCCTGGATCGGATTGAGGCAAAAATTATCTGGGCGTCTTTGACCCTAGAGTGAGTCGAATCAAGTCTGATTTTTGTGACCTTGGAAAATCTGACCCTGACTATATTTTTGACCCAATATAAAAATCGATCCTTTGTATATTTTTTTGACACTTTGTAAATTCGATACTGTGGGTCTAAAATCTGAGCCAACGACTTCGCGTTGACAGTCGCCTACTTTGTAACTATATGAGACAGTTGTAATACATGTAGAAAATATTAGTTATAGATATTTTGAGTAGTCTATCAAGATAAGGATCTTCATCAAAAAACTTCTTCAAGGCTTCTGATCTTCTGATATCTAAAACTTCTGATAATTGTATCTATCAATTCATTCAGATAGTTCTGTTGCATGTGTTATCACACACAATGATCAGAGTTCTCACTTTGTAGCCAGCATTTTCACGCTCAACCAGCTGAAGTTGTTACTTCAAGCATTGTACTCATTGTTTGATATTGATCAGAGTACATTTTCAGTCTTATTACTGTCATTGTTCATTTGTGCATTTGCTAAATCCTTCCTTTGAATTATTTTGTTGTTGTCTATTGTGCTTCCGATCCACACACCACGCTCACACAATCTTCCTGCTGAATTCACACGTGTGGGACGCCCTACACACGTACTTTTGATCTCCTAAGCCCAATAATACCATAAAGATCAGACGAGCATTGGTTTTCAATAGGAAAACTCATTATTCAAGAAATATTATTGTGTTACAAGCAAGATCTGTCAACAAAACATAAGACTAAGCACCATAAATGCCTCAATTTAGCTAGAGAGAGAAAATAGAAAGTACAAAACTCATGTAGAGAGAGAGGGCACAAAGAGCTTGTCTCCAAATTTGCATTACACATAAATTTCATCATTTTCTCAATGAGAGTACATCACATATATATAGATCCATGGACTCTTTTCCTACTTTGAGTTGAATTGGATTTGGGAGTCCACCTCTCAAGCTTTCTAGACTTATTCAAGCCACCTCACTATGTCTAATTGTGCCACCTAGTCTTTTCATGTATTAAATGTGGCATGTAAAGTACAAATGACAATTCCTATGGTAGCTCGAGTTTCTACTTCTACCTATCTTGAATATTTTATTCTAAGATGGGTCTTTACTAAGCCAAAAGAGCTCAATTCATCTTTGGCATTTTTAGGACCCCTACTCACAACATTAGATAGATTTTTCCAATATTCTGACACTCCTCCTAAAAATGTATCTAATGTGGATCAAGCATCGATCTTGAGATAAGGCCAAGATTAGATCTATGTTTTGAGAATGCACTTTTGCAAAGTGGCTTTGTGAGAAGATCAGCAAATTACATGAAGATGTGTCGATGTGTTCCAAGTTGATTTCACCTCCAATGAGCTTTTCCCTTACAAAATGATGTGCCACTTCTATATGCTTGCTTCTTGCACGAAAAATAGGATTGTTTGCAAGAGCTTGTGCCGATATGTTGTCAGATTTGATCAAGGGAAGATCATCCTCTTTGATGCAATTTAGCTCCATGATTAACCTCTTGATCCAAAGCAACTCTTTAGTTGTTGTAGTGAGTGCTTTGTACTCGGCCTCACAAGATGATAGAGATATGGTATCTTGCTTCTTTGAAAGCCAAGACACAAGATTGCCTCCAAGAAAGATAGTATATGCATTAATGGATTTTCGATTCATTTTATCACTTGCAAAATTGGAATCTGAATAGCCAACAATGGTTAGATCTTCATTCTTGTACAATAGACCATAATCTTGAGTAGAAGATACATATCTTAGAACTCTCTTGGCCATCTTCCAATGTTGGATCTTGGGATCTTGCATAAATTGACTCAATTTGTGCACACAATAGCTCAAATCGGGCCTAGTGATAGTAAGCCAAATTAAAGAGCCTATAAGACTCCTATAAAGTGTGATGTCCTTGAAGGATCTTTCATCACCTTTAATAAAATCTTTTACATGTTGCTCCATGGGAGTATCTATGCCTTTACAACTTTGCATATTGAATTTTCTCAACATAGAAAAGACATATCTAGATTGACAAATAAAAGCATACTCTTTATGAAAATCAATCTTAAGGCCCAAAATGTAATGGATCTCTCCTAGATCTTGCATTCTAAATTCTTTTCCTAATGCATCTTTGGTTTCTTAAACTAGCATCAAACAACTTCCACTAAGAATAATGTCATCTACATAGATTAGGAGAATGACAATATTACTACCATCAAATTTTAAGTACATAGAAGGATCATAGTCACTAAGCACAAATCCTAATGAAAGTAGAAAGTTGTTGAGTCTTGAATACCATGATCTAGGTGCTTGCTTTAAGCCATAAAGACTTCTAAATAGCAAACACACCTTAGATTTATCCTTGATAAATCCTTGAGGCTGTTCCATGTATATCTCCTCCTCAAGATAGCCATTCAAAAAAGCGTTGGAGACATCAAGTTGAAACAGTTTCCACTTAAAAAATAAGGCAAGAGAGATTATGATTCTTATTGTCACCATCTTTGCTACAGGAGCAAAGGTTTCTTCATAGTCAAGGCCATATATTTGTGCAAAGCCTTTAGCACATAATCTTGCCTTGTACTTGTTGATGGAGCCATCATGATTGTACTTGATCTTGAACACCCACTTGCATCGAATGATATGCATGTAAGGTAGTGGATCCACTAGCTCCCATGTGTGGTTGGTGATCAAGGCATCATATTCAATCTTCATGGCCTCATACCACTCCTTGGTATTGAGGGCTTCTTGAACATCTTTGGGCTCCTCATGAGAAACAAAATAAGCATAAGTGGAATCAAGATCCACTTGTTTTCCTTTGTCATCATAAGTGAGCCTCTTGGGCTTGGATCTCTCCCTCATGGATCTTCTAGGAGTGAAAATACGAGGACTTCCATCTTCAAATCTTGACTCCTCCATATGTTGATTGTCTTCAATAACAATAGGTGATAGATTTTGAGGTTGCTTGATCTCGGCCCCTCCAAGATTGGACTTTTCTTCTTCATGAAAAACTACATCTCTACTATCAATTACTTTAGAAGTAGAGAGCATGTAGATTCGATAGGCTTTCTTGTTGGATGAATATCCAACCATTACTCCTTTGCTTGCACAAGGATCATCCTTCTTTCTTGTTTCCAAGGGAATCTGGACAAAGCAAATGCATCCAAATACTCTAAGGTGTTCAACCTTAGGTTTCTTCAAATAGAATGCTTCATATGGTGACTTTCCTCCAAGTGCAACATGAGGGAGTCGATTGAAAAGATAGTTTGAACAATTGATGGCCTCACCCCAAAAGTCTTTTGGCAAGGATGCCTCAATTCTAATGGTTTTGGCACATTCACACAATGTTCTATTCTTTCTTTCAGCCACCCCATTTTGAGATGGTGTATATGCACAAGAAAACTCCCTTTTAATACCTTCAAGCTCACAATAATCATAAAATTTATTGAAAGTGTACTCACCACCTCCATCACTTCTAAGAATCTTGATTTTGTATGAAAATTGCTTTTCAACTAGAGCTTTGAACTTTAGGAAATAGTCAAACACCATAGACTTTGAAGCTAGAAGATATACTCAAGTAAATCTAGTGAAATCATCAATGAAAGTTACAAAGCAAGTAGCACCACCCTTGCTCTTTGAAGATGAGAAGTGCACATCCGGGTGTATGAGCTCCAATGGATGTGTAGTCTTGATAGATGACTTTGAAAAAGGCTTCTTATGAGACTTAGATATGGCACAAGCCTCACATGGCTTGAAATTCTTGGAGATAAGATTAGGCAAGCCAATAGCTTTGGCTTTCTTGACCATGGACACCATAGAATTATAGTTTGAATGCCCCAACCTTCTATGCCATAGTTTCTCCAAAGACATATGAGAAGCAAAAGCACCATCACAAGAGTTAGCATACTCTTTGGGATCAAGCTTGTAGATTCCACCATATCTAGTCCCAAATGCAAGGATCTCATAATGCTTCTTGATTGTACATGTATCAACATTGAAATTCACATCTAGTCCACTATCAAACAATTGTCCAACACTAATAAGATTTTTTGTTAGCTTGGGAACAAAAAGTACATTAGATAGAGAAAGAACTTTTGATGAAGAAAGCTTTAAGGGAATGGTCCCTATGCCTTCAATAGCAAACTCATGATCATTTGCTGTGTAGATGGACTTCTTGGCTCCTTCATAAGGTGACATGGATGAAAAAGAATACTTGGAGCTACACATATGTGAGGAAGCTCCACTGTCGATATACCACGAACCATCCTTCTTGAAAGGTGATGAAGAAAAACTCGAGACCATAAGAGATCCCTGTCCATCACTTGCATGAGCATCTTCCTTCTTTTCATTAGAAATGTTGGCTTGCTTGAATTGACTCTTCTTCTTGAAGCAATTGGTGGCATAATGCCCCTTCTTGCCACAAAAGAAACACTTGATGTTTTTCTTCTTCTTCTTGGATGTGGACGCTTGAGAGGACTCATCCTCATCTCCTTTCTCCTTGGAAATAAGATTGCTCTTGCTTGAAGAGGATTGGTGTTGATTCTTACTTCTTGTCTTGTGCTTGTCTTTGGTAAAGAGAGCTTTACCATCAATGTTGAGAGACAGTCTCTCCATTTTCAAGAGTTTATACTCTTGTCTTGATTCTTCATAAATGAGCACACTTTAGAGTGCTTCCAAACTTGGTAGCTCCTCCTTAATGGCATAACTCTGAACAAGGTTGTCATATTCCTCCTTTAACCCATTAAGTATGACTTGAACAAGTTCATTCTGGTTGATGGAGTCTCCTATGCATGACAATTCTCTATGGAGGTCTTTAACTCTCATTACATAAGATGAAGCACATTCATCACTTCTCTGTACACTTTGAAAAATTTGGTTTCTTAGTGTTAGAAGTCTAGAAGTATTTTTTGCCTCATAGATAGACTTGAGGGTATCCCAAGCATCTTTGGCATTAGTACAAGCACCAATTTCTCTTAAGATGTCATTTGAGACATTCATCTTAATATAATGCAGAGCCATCCTGGCTCTCTTTTTGTACTTTGGAATTTCTTGAGGAATTTGTGGTTCTTCTTCAATGCCAAGTGCAATATCCATCACATCTTGTAGTATTAAGACATGTTACATTCTAACCTTCCAAATTGAGTAATTGGAGGTTGACAATCTTTCACTTGCTTCTAATAGAAAGACACCCATTGAGGACATAAAGAATGATGAAAATAAAAAAAGATGGATGAAAGAATTGCTTATCTTCTCACTATAGGAACCAATCAAGGGTACAGAACCAGATCCTGTGTAAGACTTAGCAAAAAACTGTGAGATAGATCTCACTAGCTTGACAATCTCTCTAAAACAAGATTTGAATCATCAAAAAAGATGAAGTATGGCAAAAGTTATGGTTCTCGTAATTTCACACGTGTGAAATATTTCAAGAATGTCAAATTGACTCAAATACAATCTATTTGTATGAAACAATTTGCCTAAAACCTATAAGTTTTGTCTAAATCACATATAGATGAGATTATGTAGCTTCTAGATAATTTTTGTGATCATTCAAGCAATAAATGACATGTATACACGATTTGCCACAGGTCTAGGTGCCCTACCTACGTTCTCTCTGTCGAGTTTGTCAATCAAAGATGAACTAGAACACGGATCCATTCTGGCGTAGAGAGCGAGATCCTTGGTAGAAACAATGATATCGAGATATTGTTGGCTACGCACTTGCAAAAGTGACGTCTTGGTAGAAACAAGACTGATCACCTGTATTACTGCAATACCCGGTCTGATACCATGGCAGAAAATGGTGGGAATGCGGAAGGATCGACTGATATCAAATTAGTAGAGCTCTAATACCATGTCAAAAATGGTAGGTTATCAGGAATGAGTTCTGATAGAAATAGAACTCTGATACCAAGTCGAAAATGTGTGGAATGGCAGCAACACATGGTTGCAGATCAGACATGCATCAATTATTAGCAAAATAATCAAGATGATTAAATAGTAACAATGCGCAATAGAACAAAGCAGTAGTGTAGATCGCAAAACGGACTTCAGCTAAATCGTTGAGCAAAAATTGACATTTATTTTTACAGAATGATACTGTTATTTTAATTTGAACAGACACTAACTCTATATATTGATGATTGCATGTTAGTGATCAGCACATTGAAAACATGACATTAATCTATTTAATTTGTCTAGATCCGTCCTACAGTAGGTAGCCGTCATTCTAACTGTAACTGTATGTACATAATAGGTGGACTATGTACAGAGTAGGTGGACTAAATAATGTCGCGATGTGGGTTGGATTTTTGGTTGACAGTATCAAAAAATATTGTGTATAAAAAATATACAATGATTGGAGAAATTATGGGACTGACTCGGAAACATTACGATTTGAGTCGAATCAATCCAGACTCGAAAAATAACGACTCAAGTCAAGTCAATCCGGTATAGAGAAATTCTAAAAATACGAGTCAAGTCGAGTAGATCTGGTATTGAGAAACTCTAAAAATATGAGTCAATCCTATATAAAAAAAACTACGAATTTTTTGAGTCGATCCGATATCGAAAAATTCTAATTCTGGATTTCGATCTTCTGCTTAAAACTTCGAGTCTCTCTTTTATGGTTTTCTATTATAAGTATATGCAGCTTTCAAGATGCTCATTACCGAATGGATTTGGGTCTGGGCATTGAAATCGAACAGTAGGTGGGTAGTTGGTCAATTTTCTCCATAAATCTAGGATTTAGGTCCTATAAAGTAGGAAGCACTGCCAAATTGACTTGACCCTCTTTTTAGACTTGATCTAACCTACACTAGGATAGGTTTTCCATGTGGCTCCATGGCCTCACACATGTGGGACCCACTTATGTACATAATTTACATTATTTGACATAGCTAGATTTGCCAACATAGACAATTTTCACACTCCTCAAATCTAGCTTTGGACATTATGATACTTTCATCAATTACTCCAAGTAAAGATCTTAGCTTAATAAATGAATCCTTAGGAAAGGATTTAGTGAACAGATCAGCTAAGCAGCTTGATGAAGTCACATGTTGGAGCTTGATCTCTTTGGCTTGCACTTTCTCCCTCACAAAGTGATGAGCAATCTTGATGTGTTTGCTCCTTGCATGGAATTTAGGATTGGTTGCAAGTGATTGGGTTGATTGGTTGTCCTCCATAACTTGAAGCTCCACCAAAAGCCTTTTGAGCCATAAGACCTCCTTGCATGTTGATGTCAAGGCCTTATACTCGGATTCTATGGAAGATAAGACAATTGTATCTTGTTTTTTGGAAAGTCACGATACTTTGTTTTGTGCATGGCGGAATAAACTATCTTCATCTTTCCAATGCATGACTATGCCTATCAATTTCAAACAAGACAATAGTAATAGAAATTATGTTTGGACTTATAGTAACTAACTTGAAATCGCCAATACTATAGTGATTACGTAGCCAAATAATTAAGCATAAAAAATTATCAGACAAATAATTAGTCACGAAGAATTCTAAAAAATGCATACATTTTGAGACCATCAAAACAAAACAAAAGTAAATAAGTACGATAAGTTGAGGATCGAAGCCGCGTACTCTATGCTATCTCTGAGCAGCTAAAATGAAAGTTTGAATTAATGCGCAATGCTGATAAGCAGTAGCCCAATAGCAATATCTAAAACAACTCTAAGAAGTGAGCTAGAATGCTTAGGAGTGTTCAAGCTCGCAGGCTTGAGAGAGAGCGCTAACTATTCAAATGCTTGTTGATTGATCTCTTGATAATCATATATGATTGAAACTGTATGTATATGAACAACTATTTGTGCTAAGAAATTAGGTCATCAAATGTGATTGCTAGTTGGCTGGTGATCCGTTGACATCCATTCGGTCCTTGTCATTGATTGTTGATAAGCAGTGAATTTGGCCGTAAACGTTCTGTTTGCATGAACCAAAACTGTAGCTCTACAAAAATGAACTAAAACAGCCACAGGCGACATTGTCAGGTTTTTCTCAAAAAAGATGAAAAAGGAGAAGGTGCCCTTAAATCTCATTTAGGGTTGTCCCACACTTTGCCATTTTCTTAACATTTGAGGCTCTTTGAAAAAAAAGCAAAAAAATGTGACACTGTTATTTTACGCGAGATTTTTATTAGGCGAAAAATGCGAAAAAGACGACACTGCATTTTGCAACGGAATTCTTGACAGATGAAAAATGAGACCTTGTCGTAAACTTCGTGTAATTCTGCAGATTGTGTAAAAACACTTGTAATTCTACAGACTATGTAAACACATAGGAAAATCCGTAGAACTGGATTA
This sequence comes from Diphasiastrum complanatum, assembly GCA_029204225.1. Lineage (NCBI taxonomy): Eukaryota > Viridiplantae > Streptophyta > Lycopodiopsida > Lycopodiales > Lycopodiaceae > Diphasiastrum > Diphasiastrum complanatum. The sequence goes on along the minus strand of CM055092.1, from coordinate 54,263,096 downwards.
ACAATGGATGAAGATTAAAACCTCCTAGACGATTGGTAAGAAGGAGAATAATCTGACACTCCCCCTTAATCTGAATCCTTGAATGTCTTGACCTTCAAACTTAGTTCTACACACAATCTTCTGTGTGATTCCAAACTTAATGCTTTGGTAAAAATATCAACTATCATATCTTGCGTTTTACAGTACTGCAATTTGACCTCTTCGTTGAGAACTTTGCATCTGACGCAATGATACTTTAGTTCAATGTGCTTACTCTTGGAATTGCTTCCTTTGTAGCTTGAGAGACTGCGATATACTTTGATTCAGTGGAAGATAGAGCTATCGAAGATTGCTTGCAACTGCTCTAGAAAATTGGACCATTGTTGAGGAAGAATTCGGAAGTAGATTTACGAGTGTCTACATCTCCTACTCAACTCGCATATGTGTAATCTTGAGTTTGTCGTTGCCGACTGCTCTATAACAAATGCAAAAGTCCATAGTAGCTCGAAGATATCTCATGACTCTGATAAGAGCCTTCCAATGTGTTATACCAGGATTAGTCATAAACTGACTGAGAGAGATGACTACAAAAGCTATGTCTGGCCTGATACAGATCATGGCATACATGAGAGGTCCTATAATAGAATGGTAAGAATACTCACACATCTGCTACTTCTCATGAATTTTTGGGGGCACTGGTCCTTTGACAATTTGAATCCTGGTTTCATTGGTGAGAGAGCCAGCTTGCAATTCATCAGATTATATCTGACTAACATGTTGTAGATGTACCTCTGTTGTGTAATGTAGACCGACTTCTGTTTTCTGTCTCTATGGATTTGTATACCAAGGCACAGATGAGCTTCGGCAAGATCGGTCATGTCGAATTCGGAAGATAGCATTATCTTGGCTTCTTTTATTAAATCAGTACTATTGCTAAAAAACAATGTATCATCCACGTACAAAGTGATAATGATGAAAGACTATTGCACTACTTTGAAATAAACGTTTGAATCTGAAGAGTTAGGTGTATAGCCGTGATCAAGGAAAGTATTGATGCTTTGAAACCATGCTCAAGCAGATTGCTTCAAGCCATAAAGTGCCTTATGGAGTTTACACACATGATTGTGTTTACTTACAAGGAAAATGCCTCTCTTCTTATAGCAAGAAGGGCCTTCCATAAGCTTCCACTAACTTATGGGATTAGATTCTAAACTTGTCATTCTAAGGCTTCTCAACTTCTAACTTAATTGGATAAGCACCTGAGTCGGTATGATATCGAGAAAGCAGACAAAAGAGGATATTGTGGTGAAACACTTTGTCCACTCCATACAAACTGGTTGCCAACAAGCAATATGGTGCTTCATTGAGCTCTTCTTCGACCATCATTTTTGTTTCATGAAAACATGAATTACACAATTTGAAGTTAATAAATGGATTCTCTCCAACAACTTTGGTTCTCTAATGATGCAATAAGTTTTGGATGACCATTAGAGAAAATATGGGCCCAAAGAGGGCCCTATAAGAAATGCCATGTAGGAGAGAGAAAAATAACTATAAAGTAATTATAATATCATTTTTTAAACTCTTTACGCATCTGCCCACACTACTTTCCATGTAATTGAATGCACCTTAGTTTAGTCACATCAAACTTCACTGGTGTTTAACCATAGTTAAAATATAATTTTTCAAAATGCTAAAATATTCTCTTCCAATAGTTGGGAACACTCAAAAATTTGAATTAGGAGTGACATTTTTGAAAAAAGCCTACACCATCTCTATCTCTAGCAGAGTCGTTAGCGCCATCTCCAACTTTGTTATTGTCATGTTGTTTGTTACTATACTACTGTACTGATGAAAAAGCTTTATCATCTTTATGTGGATATGTCACTAGAATATGCTCTGCTTAGGATGAGAAATTCAAAGCAACCCAAACTGTCAACTTTTGATATGGTCCGATACAGGGAGGAAAAACTAAAACATGTAGATTTATGGTCATCAGGAACATTGTATCCGATTGATCCATGTTTATTGCAGCACCTAGATTTTCATTCGGCGAGTCAGTTAATAATCTATATGTGTCATGGTAAGAATGGCCTTTTGGGTTACTCTGAGAATTTGATGCTCTATGGGAATGCACATTCAATGCAAAGAATACATTATTTGGAAGAGGAATCAAGGAAAATATCAAAGGAGTGCGAAGAAAAATCTACAAAGATAAAAACTTGTTTAGATGAAAATGAGATGCTCAAGGAGGAGATCCAAAGGTTGAAATCTTCTTTGCATCATTATACAACTAGTAATGATGAGATAAAAATTGCATTTCAATCCATGCGTATCTCATATTTGTCTCTTGTTAAAGATATGGATGTGCTCAACAGAAACGTCCGAAGCAACAAGAGGAAAAGATTGGTAAACAAGGATACATGTGATCTATCATCCAGAGGAGGTCATAGAAAAAGACAAATCCGTGCATTCAAGTAAGTTATAGCTTATTTGGTATTGAAAATTGCTTAAGATTTTTTATTTATTCATAATCACTAATTTTGTTATTAGTCATTTCAACTTTCTGTTGATTTGCTTATTATATACAGCTGTGAATACTATGAGTGTTCTAATTTCTACTGACATTTTCATGAACATTATGTTTGCAATGCAGATTAGCATTGGTTGTTGAAGACCATTTGGTTGATGAGATTTCAATTGGAAACTCACTAGGCTCTATCTTGACTTCTAAATCTATGAAATCAATGTTAAATAATAACAAAATGAAAAAGATTAAGGCTTCAATTACTGATAGCATTATGGATGAAGTTGGAAAAATATTAGACACTACATTGCTTCAGGGGGCATGTGACTTTTCTAGCATCAGTAGGGAAGCATATGCAACAATTTCTAAGATGATAAAGGAGGCATTTGCACAGGTAAATATTAAAAAGTTTCCAATCCCACGACCATTTCATCTTTAAAAAAAAAGAGACATGTTAAACCATGGTATGCAGACAATAGTTGGTAATCCATCTCATATCAATGAAGTGTATTGCTCGAAAGAAGAAAGTCTAGCATATAACAATTCCAACAATTTATTTATTGACATTAATCAGTTATTAACATTCATCATAAATTTTTACGATATTACAAATGAGAATGTCAATAACAAGTTGATAGTTGTTCTCAAGTTAGATGAATCTGAAATTATAAAAGGACAAAAAATGGAAAGAGTCAGTCTCACGATCATGAATGGAGCACTTTCAAATTCAGAAGACTCAGAAGGCCTCAATTTCAGTGTTCAATCAGAAAATGATATTTGGTGGTTGGTAGCATTTCAGGTATAGTAGTTCCTTTGCATAATAAATAGGGATAATAATTTGAATATGGATTTTATATCTAAAATCTTTTCTGTGTTAATATTATGAGGCTAATCACGTTTTTGTATTCTCTTATAGGTGCTAAAAGAAAACCATAACATTCTCTCATGGATATTTAATAGAACATCATATTCTACCACCATAAAAAATCACATGGAGGGAGTTCCACTCAATATTCCTGGAATTGGCACTTTCAACATTGAATGACATTTAGCAGGAGATCTGAAGACATTAAAATGTATATCTCATGGCGCTAACTCTAAACACCCTTGTTTGTACTACATGAAAACAGCAAAAGACATGACAAGGAGTACCAGAATATCAAGAGATCGAGAAGATCCTAATTGAAAACCTGTACTACCGATTCCTCTACGAAATGTTCATATCTGTACATTGCATGCAGAGGTGCGTATTATAGAAAAAATAATATATCTTCACATCTTGTTTGCATGGAATTCCGAGCCAAAGGCCTCTGCAAAGGAAGCTATTTTCAGATTAGAGGTTGTGTTGTCCAAAGCAGGCTTACATAAAGATCACGTTAAAATAAAAAAAAAGATGACAAATTATCAGGTAAAACAGGAAATATTCCATGCAAGCCGAGTATTGGCTGCAAGATGGGCAGCTGCAGGAACTATCCAATCCGGTCCATGAGCTCATACACCAGTCCAAGTGTGGACCCCTCGCTGTCAGCCATGTGGAGCACAATGTAGAGTGGTCGAAGGAGTCCTGACAATGTCTGCGCATCCCTCCAGAATTGGTCTCCTCTCACCGTAGAAGAAAAGTGCTCCCCATCCTCTGTGCGCTGTAACATATTGGCACGCCAAATATCACTGGCAACCATCTGTAGAAATTGTGTCCTGTACCTGATCAAACAGTCGATGACCACCAAGTCGAATGCAAAGCGGGTGGGGGCTGGTTTACGGAGGTCCAAATGGCTGAACACCCGAAACATGGCAGGAACATGCCTCTTCTTGGAAGAGGGCCTCACGGACGATGGCTCTTACCCAGGGAAGTGCACCTATGTCCCCCATGAGAAGGTCTATGTCGTGCGCTGCACAAGGGGTATGAACGATGTGAAAGAACTCGGCCTCTAGCAAGACACCCATCTGAATGTAGTTAGTGGCATTCTTCTTGTGACAAAAGCCCTGCTTGGAGGGAACGCTAAGGGTACCGATATGAACAAAATCTGGTTGTTGCATCAATGATAAAAAGAATGGCGAAAGGAAAAATGTCAAAGTGTTTTCTTTGTATCTGCAGAGAGGTTCCAAGAAAGGAAAAACTCACAACAGAAAAACTTGCCGAAAGAGGTGGTAGATTTGCTAGAGGAATTTAGCGATGTGTTTCCGGAAGAACTCCCAACTAAGTTACCTCCTCGAAGACCAGTGGACCATAAAATTGAGTTGGTACCAAGAATAGAACCAACTTCATGAGCACCCTATAAGATGTCACAAGAAGAGTTGGGAGACGGTTTTCCAACGACTGAGGAAGAACTGCTTGTTCACGAAAAGAGAGAAATGTGAGTTTCTGGTAGAAGAAGTTGATTTCCTTGGACATGTTATAGGCTACGGACAAATTTGGATGGATCCTAAGAAGATCAAGACTATCTTGGATTGGCTAGCTCCTAAAACTGTTCACGACATCAAATCCTTTGTGGGGCTATGTAACTTTTACAAGAGATTTCGTGAGGCATTTAGCAAAATTGTGGCACCGTTGTTGGAGCAGACAAAGACTCATCTAAAGATGACATGGACACCGGAATTTGAAGCAGTGTTCCAAGAACTAAAACGACGGATCACTCAAGAACCCATCCTTGCCTTACCGGACTTTAGCAAACCTTTCGAAATATATACAAACGCGTCAAACTTTGCTATTGGGGTCGTGTTAACGCAAGGAGGAAAACCTGTTACATATTTTTCAAAGAAATTGAGTGACGTAGAGCGACGATGGCCAACTCATGAAAAAAAAATGGTCACAGTAGTTTAAGCAGTGGAGCATTAGAGACATTATGTGGCAGGAAAGCCCTTTAAGGCGTTCACTGATAACGAATCACTCAAGTACTTCTCATCCCAAGGTATGCTCACGCCAAAACAGATGCGATGGCAAAACTTCTCTCGAAATTCAATATAGACATTGTACATACGGCGGGAAAGAACAATGTGGTAGCGCATGCACTGAGTAGACGGGAGCACTTGATGCCAACGGTAACAACTCAGGTGACTAGCCTACTCCAAGAAATCAGAGAGAACTATGGTGCAGATGCGTTGGTGAAGGACTTAATGATCGAATTCCAACTGGGAAAGCCTCATAAACATCTCACTTGGAAGGATCAAATGGTTGTTTATAAACAACGTAGAGTATATGTCCCAGACAACATCAACCTGAGGAAGAAAGTCTTGAGGAAACATCATGACGTACTAGCCGCCGGACATCCAGGGGTGAATCGCATGTATGAACTTTTCAAGAGAAGCTTCTATTGGCCAGATATGTGGGCAGACGTTGAATCCTATGTGCAAACATGCCTTACATGTCAACAAGTGAAGGTGGAACCGCTAGCCCCAACAGGACTACTCTAGCCATTACTAGTACTAGCATACCCTTGGGATTCAATGAGCATGAATTTTATTGTTCAACTACCACGGTGCCAAAGTTTCGACTCAATTTATGTGGTGGTTGACCGTTTTTCAAAGCAAGCTCATCTTGTACCAATAAGAGTTCAGTGACAGCCAAAAAAGTGGCAAGATTATTTTTCAAATGTGTCTTCAAATACCATGGCCTACCTAGACACCAAGTTCGTAAGAAAGTTTTGGACTTGTCTATTTCACCTCGTGGGAACTGGACTGAATTTCAGCATTGCATATCACCCTCAGACAAATGGGCAAAACTGAACGAGTCAATCGACATATTGAACAATATTTACGACATTATGTCGCTTGGGACCAATCCGATTGGGTCAGCTACTGTCACCAAGAAGATCAACCCAGTGGCTTATCGATTGGCGCTGCCATTCAGCTCGAATATACACAATGTGTTTCATATCTCATTACTCAAATGGTCCCGAATGAGCGATTTGATCGGCAACACGAACTCCGTCACCCACCAACGACACTTGATGATACGAAGAGACAGCTTGTACCAGAACAAATATTGGCACGTAGAAAGCAAACCGCCGTTCAACGCGAATATCTAGTGAAGTGGCTACGGGCTCCACTCATTGAGGCTTCTTGGGAATACGAAGACAAACTTAAGGAGGGAGCCCCTGAAGTACTAACAAATTACCTGCAGAAATCAACGCAACAACCGTTTTTCCAAATTGGCACACAAAGCACTACCTGGTAGCATTCGTCTTGTATGAACACTCACGACCACCCTGAAGTTCAAGGAACTTCCAGGTATTTTTCTTAAGTTTGTCAATAAATCACTACAACTTTACACAGGTTTTACGTAAGTGAACTTGATCTACACTTTTCATGTGCTACTGCCAATGTATTTTCAATTTAAAGGAAGAGGCCAGTGAATTAAGCTCGTGCCATGCGTCCTAGGTCTAGTTTGGCCCTGATGAAAACATCAGCTTTTTCAAACGAGGGGAGGATATTGTGAAGCTGACTCAGGTGCACCAAGGTGCCATGTAAGATTCTAAGGGGTGACACTCCCTAAAGGTCCCAGAGCGAGTTAGGAAGTCAAGGACTGAGCCTCCGACCTGTGGTGAGCCAGCCAAGTTGTTACAAGTCATGAGCTAGCTCTGGAGCTTGAGTCATGGCCTAGTCAGGAGCCAAGTTGATTCTGCCGCCAAGACGGCTTCCGGGACCCATGTCCGGGAGCCAAATTGATTTTGTCAGGCTTAATCAGCAAAATCAAAACCCAAAAAACGTGTTTTACCAGAAAGCACCATATTCTAGGACAGAGGGGACGCGCCGAATCACACCAAAACTATAGGGAGAGTCCGACAAACAGAAATTTGGGCAATTCAATCAGTGCCAAGAATCCAGTCGCCAGGTCTCAGCTCCCTCTACCAGCACGAGCCAAGCACAATGCCCAGCACGTGTTGGTGGCCCCCGAGACTAGTCAGTCTATGTATGAATGTAACCACCTCCAAATTTAATAAAGTTGATCCTTGGGGATGATTACCACGGTTTCGCCTCCGAGACTGGTCCAAGTGAAAGGACCCTTTCTACAACCTTTTTGCGTCGCCGGCGCCTAAGGGTCCACGTCACCGATGTGTGCTCGCCGCTATGCCATTTGGTCAGTTTGGCGACCACTATGCCTTGGGTTTCATGTGTGGCTTGTCTTTGCCTTTGGTTACCTTTTAGAGATGGATTCTGAGTTGGCTTTCGGGTTGGTTAGGATTTCAGTTTTCTTAAGTCTGAATGGTTAAACTTGTTATGTTTCTAAATTAGCTTTTACATAAGTGCATGATGGATGAATGTTAGACTTAAGCGCGTGTTGGGGAAACTGCTCAAGTCCCAATGCCCTTTGAGGCGCCAGCGCAACACTATCCAACTACTTGACTAGTGGCTATCCAACTATTTGACTATTGATTATCCAACTTTCTATAAGTTACATAGAAAGAATAAAGTACCTCCAATATGTCAAGTTGGGATACTTAATGTCACAATTAGGCCTAGTGGATCCATGAGTCCCTACCAAGTTAATTTTCATACTAACTTAGCTAACTCTAAGTTTAGTAGGCCTAATATAATAAATGACCATGGTTACACAACTCTCGAACCTTTTGGGTCAAAGTAACCTATGGTAATGTAAGCAATTCCATTTACATTTCAACAAAAACTTCCCCATGAATCTCTTTGTCAATAAAGAATGGTTACTATGTCGAAAAATATTAAAATTTCATTATGAATATCCAGTAGCAGCTAAAAATTAGTAAAAAATGATCTCATGAGTAGATGAAGCTTTTAAAGAGGACTACTCGGCCCATTAGCATGTCTTGTACATCCTGATTTATGCACACGCCAGATGGAAAAAGTAGCCCGATAGTAGCTTGCAATAATCATCTTCCTGACAGAAAACGACTGTCACTTATGCTGTGTGTAGATGATGTGTGCAGCCTTTTGAAGCTGGCATGGTTACCAATAGATTACCATCTCCACAGTACTCATTCTCCGAATCTTCTTCAAAATGATCAAAAAAGGTATGTCCACTCCAAGGCCAATCACCATTCCACTGTCCTCTGTTTGCTGTTGCTCTAAACTCTTGGTCAGCTATCATTTCAGGAGAGAGACCCCATTGTTCCAGCTCTTCCTTGCTGTGATGAACAGCCAAACTGTATTCTCCACCAGAACCAAGCTGCATAACTCTACATTCACAGTTCTGAAAATTGTTCAGGAGCTCATACTGCTCAGTTGTCCACTTAAACCAGCGCATTAAGAAGACACGCATAGTCACGCCATGTGAAACAATTATAAGGTTCAGATTTGTGGAACTGTCAAGGCCTCTGTTCATGTCCCGCCACAATGACTCCAGGAAACCTGCAGAAGAATAATGATTCAAAAACAAGGCCTTTGATCTGAAATGGCAACAAATACTATTCATTGATAATCCCACATGTAATGAGTTGGTGTATTGTGCTTGAGTTCAGCAAGCCCACTCAGCTTCAACTATCTGTGATCCCACTTGTCGATAATACCAAAAAGCAAATACTATTCAGTGGCAGCAAGATTTAATTTATTGATTTATTACTACAGTTCACCCAAATGACTAAAAATCAAATGCAGCTTTAGGTGCTATATGTCCTTTGTCGTTTCCCATTAAGACCCCACTAGAGAAAACATTGCAATATTCTGGTGCTCATACCCAAAATCAAGAATTTTGATCAGAAATTTCAGAATTTTTTGTGACTTTAAAACCGTTAATGGCTTCACAAAACTGCAAGAGCATCAGATAAGTTTGATTAGGTAGAGCATAATAAAAGCGACCCAGCATATTCTGAGATCAACACAAAAAGAATATTGACAGCCGATCTGCAGTCGTAAACAATACGTGCCTGGAGGAAACAGTGGTTGTGATCCATTTAGATAAGCTTTTATAATAATGATTAAGGCACTACTCACATCCCAAAAATCCTCACATGCATCTCCTATGTCACTTTCCTTTCAAGCATAACAAAACTAACAGTTTCACAGTTGTCTTACATAACTTCTGTCTTGTGGGCTTCAGCCTTGAAATGAAAGCTGCATACGTATATTACACTAGATTAAATTTGTGACACACTAAAACTAGTTAAACCTGCCATCGAATTGAAAGCTCAAAGATCTTTTCTACAACCGTTGGAATCCAGATTGCGCTTTTGCATGGCACCAAGTTGTTTCTATCTTCTGGATGCTAAACCCAAAACCCATCCTTGCAAAGGCAGAATACATGAGGTTTGAGGCAAAGCAGCCTCCAAAAGTCTTTCTTCCTTTCATGTCACCATGCTGGTTTCTCCGAATTAAACCAATCGCATTGTATCACTGGTTAACTTTTTGCCAGTCTCCAAGCTTCAAAAGTTGTCATTTAAAATGCAATAAGAATCCTTGTTAGACAGTAACTTTTAATTCCTTCTCTCAAAGGAGAATTTAATATCTGGATCAAAACAAGAGACATTATTTGACGCAAATGTCTTGATATTGATGCCCTAGGTCTAGATACTTTCAACAATGTGACATTTTTCTGAATGCCAAATATCTGATGTTATTCGGGCAGTAGCCAAGATGGATAAGAGTTCTACTGTGTCCATAAATACCCAGGCTAGTCTCCAGTTGCTGCAAAAAGGGAACTCTGGGAACCTTTGTACTCGAAAGTTAGTTATGCGTTGCAGTGATTGAATGAGGATGTACATAATGATGCTAGTAACATTGAGACACGGACACTAAGGCATCCAAGTATTTGTAGCCATCTGTTAATTTTAAGAAATAAATGATCTCAGATCCTACTCTTCCAGGAAACACTAAAACATAAGCAGTCCATTGGCTTCTAAAACAGAAAAGAAAAAACTTATAAACAAACAACAAAAGAAGTTGAGACGATATGCACGGGTTTTCTTGCCCTAAACTAGACCTAAACCTTGCTATAACCAACCCAACTGTAACTAAAACACCTGGCAACCTATAAAAATGCAATGGCCTTGATCAGAGCTTTATTCTGATACTGACTCACACTTAAGCACAACATCAAACCACCAGATTTGGCACAGAAAGTATCATACAAACACAATGCTCATTAGAGAGTCTACCACACTCTCAACCAACTGACTCGTCCCCAATCCGCCGACTTGAACACAAGTGGACCACATGAGCGACATGGCTCAAACTGAGGATAAGGTATGTATAAAGTGATTGAGCAGGCAAAAAACAGGATGAAGGCATCGACAAGACAATGAGCTACAACACTTAAAAGAAGACCTAAAAGCTACTGCAAAAACTGGTGGAAGAAGAAAAAGAGATGGTATTGAAAACGAAGTGTTAGGAAACCCCATCTTTGAAGCCGATCAACAGAAGGACACAATCACGTGACGACACTATGAAACCACCCATCCATAGAGATTGTCATCTCATCCCCATGCACTAGAGCTATAGACCACCCTCAAGCACACTGAGATCTCCCCCAGGCTACTACATCCCATACCACCGCACCCTAGCTTCAACGTGGGAAGAGCTCTTCATTCATCAAGTGAGAATGAATGCCTAGCTCATGGAGATCCACCTCTATATACATAGTACAAGTGGGGTCATCTTCACCAACATGCATCAGTTGTGCAAACCGCCGTGGGTCAATAACTTTGGATTATGTCGTGCCAATATAACATTGACATGTGACACCCAAACGACCTATAGCTCCAGACCAACACTCTGTCTCGAATAACGAGACCGGTACCTCAGGTATTTTTGTTACGTAACATTCCCTCCCCCTTTAAGAGCCTCCTCCGAAAGGGAGAAAACCAAGAAAATCCAGTTGTAAGTAGTCTTCCCATCTCCCAAGTTTCCTCATCATTTGATTTCCCTTTCCAATGTACCAAAAATTCAAAAACCATCTAGTTTCTCAACTAATGTCAAAGAACATCTGCAACCTTTTCTGGCACTACCAGTACGAATATCCTGCAACTCAACTAGTTCACCTTTCAGAATCAAGTTATCCCTTCTACTAAGTCGTTCTTTCAAACGGCTTGCGTGGAATATAGGATGAACCAATGTTTCATGGACCTTTTCGAAATAGGTTTAAAACAGGTTTGAAATGGGAAAAAATCGATAACCCTAAGAAAGACTTGGCAAAACAATTATAAAAGGTTTTTTTTGGATTTTATTTCTAGCCTTCTTTATCGCATAAACAACTGCCAGATAGCACATACATCATTACATGCCACATGGTACTACTATCTACATATGCCATAAATGATGATACAATGTACATAGGTAACATACATTGATGGTCAAGAATCAAGATTCAAGACTCAAGACTCGAGACTCGGATGCTCACGTACCTACTAACATTGGAATTGGATAGCAACATCATGCAGTAACATTGTAGACTTGTGGTTGTTAAATGTTCAAAATTCAAAGTTTAAGGCCAAAACTCATTTTAGACTTAGAGATAAACTTTTTGAAGTTATATTAGTTTAAAATACATTTTTGAAAGTGTGGGAAAGTTGGTGGTCGCGTTTGAGAGAGATTCAAAAATCTAGACCCAAAAATAGTAGGGTTTACATTTTGGAGGGAAAGCCAAGTGGCCAAATAGGGTTTGGACCTGTTATAAAAGGATGTAACTCGTGGAGAGACACATCTTCTCTCTTCTCTCTCTCATTTCATCTATATTCGGTTCCACACGTGTGAAATACAGTAGGGTACTGTAATTGTACGGACAACAACTATATTTTATGTTTTGGTTCATGTTTGATCAATATCTCTTAGAGTTTGCATCTCATTTTGTATGTAGATGCTGATTTTTCTACATTGGCAGGATTGTTGGTTTGCTCCTTTTGGTCACCAAAGATCAGAGACATGGATTGGATCTTGATTGATCTGAAATCCTTCACATGGTATCAGAGCTATTGTGTTTCAGGTTATGAAAGGACCAGCCATCTTTAGCAAGGATTTGGAGGAGTTACCAACGCTAGAGCATGCTGGATTGATCTCTACTCAAAAATCAGCATTTTTGCATGTGTAGAATTGATCTTTTGTAGGTCAAAACTCAATATAGGTTTATATATTTGATCAATTCCGATTTCTCACTTGGTTTATTGGAATTTGGTGCATTAGGAAGGTCTCATTGGAGGCTACAAGAAGATATATCAAGTTTCTAGAAATTGCATGTAGAATTTGAGATATTCAATTTTTTGTGATTTTGTCAAAACCCTAATTTTGATTGGATCTCTAGTTTGTGAGGTTACTGAACTTCATTTGAGCGTGTTTCAATCTTACGAAGTGGCAAGAATTATTAGATTGAGGATAGATCATAGGTTGATCAAGATTTCACTATTCTATGTGTTGATTTTCTAGTTAGAAGTGCTAGAAGAGATTTGAGAGGTTCCATATCTTTGTGATTTCTTCTTGAGTTCATTTGTTGACATTCAAGAGAGTGCTTTGTGCATTGGAACAGGTTGAAAGAGAAGATTAGGTCACTTCAACATGGCTGCAAGTGGAGGCTTTATGTTGGAGAGCAATGATAAGCTTACCTCAATCAACTATTTTACTTGGAAGGTGAGGATGGAGTCCTTATTGGAGATGAATGAGTTGATGGAGATTGTTGCAGGTGTGTAGGAGAGGCCTCAAGCACCTCAAGATCAAGTGAGGTATAAAGCTTTATACATGATAAAGATGAATGTTACCAATGAGCTTCTCAAGGAAGTTGGTAATTGCACATCATCTTTGGAGGCTTGGGAAGCTTTGAAGAAACTTTATGAATCCAAGTCTACATCAAGAGTTCTTACTCTTAGGAGACAATCTTTCAAAGTCAGCAAAAAAAGGAAGAGAGTACTCATGCTTTTGTTTTGAGGGTTGGGTGCAGGATGGTCAGTTCAGGTGCATTAATCCATGTTGGGTTCTGTCAAGGATAAAAATTCAAAACTAACCTCTAGCCTGTCTGTTACGATCACAGATGGTCCCAGTAAGTGTGTTATCGCTCAGGGAGTTGGAAGGCCAAGTCATGAAGAAGCCTTACCGTCAAGGCCTTACTCCGGACCCTGCCGTTGTGGGGAGTTGCCCCCTGTAGAAAACTAAAGTGCCAAGATCCTTCTAACATTCAATCTCCATATACAAGAAGAAGAAGAAGAAGAAGAGGGAGAGGGTTAGGCGCCCTCAAGGAGAGAGAAAGTAGTAGCAATGCTTGAAAGGGAATGAATTACAAATGAACAAAGAGTACATATAAATAGGCCTTCCAAGGGCCTAGACTCTTCCAAGACCCACTACTAATTATAGGGCACCCCCAAAAGTCAAGATAGGGTCCCTTAACATAATTAGACTTTACTTGGACCCACGAATTACTACTGGACCAAAATTGGGTCCAACTCAACTAAAACTGACTTACCATGGTCTAATAAATAAACCTAACCCATGGTTACACAAGTCTCGACCTTTTGGGTCAAAGTAACCTATGGGAAACTAACATTATCATTTATTACTTCTAACACCCTCCTTAAATGATAATATAAAAAACATAACATGACATGAAGTATGAAAAATTGCAACAAAAATGCAAAGTGTTGCATGCTGCCCAAAACTCCATGTAGCCGAAAAAGAAAAGATGTAGCTTGTTGTCCAAGCTTAATGCCGCCAAAAAAAAACTTCAGCTTGAAGTAGTCGAAGTAGCCGAAATCTCAGCCCCAATCATGCCCGATGTAGAAGAGATGTAGAATACGAAGTGCGGTAGCATCAAATCGAAGAGTGAAGATAAGCATGCTCCATCCAAAGTAGGTAACCAAAAAACCAGCCACAAGCCGAAATATGGATTTGCAATCCATCAATGGTTCCCACATGATTCCATAAGTCTTCTTACCACAAGAAACATAAAGAAGAGTATGATACTCTTTTACCATCACATCCTCCCGAATCTTACTATCAATGATCTGCTCACCAACACCAGGTAAGACAACACCGTCATCATAAGAAGTAAGCATCAAAACATGAAAATCAGCATAAGGTACTGATTTTGGTGAGCCATGTGTGTTTCCTCCGAGGTAAAAAGATGCTTTGCTATCCCGCAAAGACTCGGACAACCAACAAGAGGCTGTAGCAGGCTGTCCAACAGCCACAAAATCACCAACACTTTGCTGTCCAAAGTGTTCCAAATGTGGACCTTGCTGTCCAAAAACCTTCCACAGGCCGTTCCCGATGCATGATAGGATGCTCACGATGTAACATAGGCTGAAAATGATCAATAAACCATGGCTGAATCTGGTGTCCACCATCTTCAAGAAAAAAACCAACAACTTGCCACTTTGAACACCCAAAAAATCCAGCAACACGCCACTTTGAACCAATGTACTAATTGACATGATTTTTTCCCCTCCTCCATTAGTACAAAATGGCTTCAAAGACTGCTTGATTTCAGCCTTTTCCAAAACATTATCTTGAGAAGCTTGCTCATAAAGTTCTTCACTAATGCATCCATCATTTGCAACAAATGGCTCAAGAGAAGAAGAATGCTTTACCATACCAACATTCCGATGCAAACTTGTACTTGTAGAAAGACAATAATCAAACTTTGCATGACTTTGCTCTTCTACCTTCAAAGAGGATGAAGTAGAGAGGAGAAAGCATGATGATAAATCCTTTATTCGGTACATCTTTAAAAGTGTTTCCCAAGCACTTTTAGAGGTCTTGCAAAATCTCAAATGATATAAGATAGATCTTGTTACCGATAAAATCTCATCACGTCGATGCAAAATCTCAGCTTGCAACTCCATGAAGAATAGTTGGTGCCATCCAACATATCTTTGCCTAAATAAGTACGAATTGCTCCCAAATCTCTTGCCATAAGAACCAGCCAAGAAGATAAACTTTTTCAAACCCTAAATGTGCCCTAAAAGACACAAAAACCAGCAAGTATCAAATCTGACAAATCAACACCGGAATGTGTCGAAACCACACATTAGATGGATGTAGGAACTCGCCCTCCTACAAGCCTTGTGTGCTGAGAATTTCACCCTGAAATTGCATTACAAACTCAAAAAACTAGCAAGCAAAGAATTAGGTTAGCCTCCAACAAGGCTTTTTCCGGAACCCTTCTTTCTTGCCAAAAAGTGTGAACAATACACACACGGATAGGGCTGTTGCAACACCCTACAAATGGTAATATGCTGTCCAATTTTCAGCCTTGGAATGTGATCGGATCATCACAAAAAAATTAACGCCTTCTTCCACACCTGGAAACAAGCAAAAAGAAGCGGATCTTCATTTTGTGCTGATTTTTCAGCCAAATCAGAAGAATAGAAATTGCTTGTAGATGGGCGCCCTCCTGCAAAGGAGCAAATTTGAAAAATAGGGCAGCAGCGGACCAACGGAAGTAGGATAAACCTATACGGATGTGGGCGACCTAAAAGAAGCCCCGAGAAGATAATTAATGGCGCCTTCCTGCAACCTGAAAAATCAGCAAACAACAACCTGATTTTTGGGCGCCCAAAATCTTGTTATCTTCTTTGATGTGTGGCGCTCTCCTGCAAAACGGAAAAGAGTCAAAAAATGGATCTTCACTCCAAAAAATCAGCAAAGGTGCTGAATTTTTGTGATCCCTAAGTGAAGACGATCTCTTTTGGTAGGGCGCCCTAAATCAAGCATAGAAGATCCATGGCTCTGATACCATGTAGGAAACTAAAGTGCCAAGATCCTTCTAACATTCAATCTCCATATACAAGAAGAAGAAGAAGAAGAAGAAGAGGAGGGAGAGGGTTAGGCGCCCTCAAGGAGAGAGAAAGTAGTAGCAATGCTTGAAAGGGAATGAATTACAAATGACCAAAGAGTACATATAAATAGGCCTTCCAAGGGCCTAGACTCTTCCAAGACCCACTACTAATTATAGGGCACCCCCAAAAGTCAAGATAGGGTCCCTTAGCATAATTAGACTTTACTTGGACCCACGAATTACTACTGGACCAAAATTGGGTCCAACTCAACTAAAACTGACTTACCATGGTCTAATAAATAAACCTAACCCATGGTTACACAAGTCTCGACCTTTTGGGTCAAAGCAACCTATGGGAAACTAACATCATTATTTATTACTTCTAACACCCCCCAAACCCCCCACCGGGGGGCTACCGCCCCCTGAACCCCCTGCATTTATTGAAAACCAGAGCAAATAACAACCAAATAGCTAATGAAAATAAGATATGTTTGTGCCCCATCTACTGCACTTCTGAGAGGCAAAACGCTGGTTTGATTATTGATCCCCTAAAAAAATTTCAGGCATAAGCTATTTTTCCAAAAAAAATTAAAAAAAAAATTCTTTTTTTTTTTGCGATTCTGGGAGGAGAAACACGTTTTCAGAAACGCGTTTTTGTGCATCTATGGTTCAAAGTTTGAAACATGGAGGAATCATCTCATTCACATTCTATTTGGTTCTTCATGTTCTAGTTATATCTTGATGTGTAAAATTGATGTAAGAAATAGCGAAGCATCCAATTTGGACACTATCTCTATATCAATTATGAAAGATACTTTAGAACATTAGAAAGGAGATCTATACTTAGGATGGAGATCATTCTAAAGTTGGATCAAAGTAGTATGGTTAAAACTATGTCAAAATTAGTTGAAGAGGGAGTGTGAGAGATTTCAACAAGTTTAGTCATATTTTGGTAAATTGTCAATATGAGGCCAAAACTCGTTTTAGACTTAAAAATAGATTTTTTGAAGTTATATTAGTTTAAAATACATGCAATAAACACTTTTTGAAAGTCGGTAGTCGAGTTTGAGAGAGGTTCAGATTTGAACTTT
Source organism: Diphasiastrum complanatum (assembly GCA_029204225.1). Taxonomy (NCBI): domain Eukaryota; kingdom Viridiplantae; phylum Streptophyta; class Lycopodiopsida; order Lycopodiales; family Lycopodiaceae; genus Diphasiastrum; species Diphasiastrum complanatum. Next base: position 54,245,836 of record CM055092.1, on the reverse strand, counting down.
GGGTACATTGAATCTAGACCCAAAAATAGTAAGGTTTACATTTTGGAAGGAAAGCCAAGTGGCCAAATAGGGTTTGGACCTACTATAAAAGGATGTAACTCGTGGAGAGACACATTTTCTCTCTTTCTCTCTCATTTCATCATTATACATGGTTCTCTTTGGGTTCTACTACTCATTAGTGCACTCTCATGATGATATCTTGCAATTCTATGTGTAGAATGATCATTTATTGCTATTTTCGGTTCCACACGTGTGAAATACATTAGGGTACTGTAATTGTACGGACAACAACTATATTTTATGTTTTGGTTCATGTTTGATCAGTATCTCTTAGAGTTTGCATCTCATTTTGTATGTAGATGTTGATTTTTCTACATTGGCAGGATTGTTGGTTTGCTTTTAAAGACTATAATCAATCTTCAGGAATTAGGAATGCTTGTTACCAAAATTTAACTCAAGTGACAAGTCTGAAATCATAGTTCATACATGAATGATAACACATATAGTTCCAACTTCCAACTTCCAAAATCCATAATTCCATTATCCAAATTCCATAAACATCAATAGCAAATTGGAAAGTGCTACAACTTACAGTATTTAGTATCTACTAGTCTACACCATTCATGTATACAACCTAAAAGTAAAATCCTAATTCCTAAATAGTAAAGCCTGAGCAGTGAGGAAAATCCTAATAGCTAAAGGCTAACTAGTAATGTCTAACGTAGCCTCCTCCTAGTCATCCATTATGTAGCTGCAGGCTCTGGCTCTGGACCCTCATCATCACCACTCGGATTCTCATCCCTCCCTGAGAACTCCTCACTCTCATCCTCATCCTCTAAGGCCTTTGTCTCCTCTTCCTCCTCATCTAGCTCCTCTTCCTCGACTGCTTGAGAGCTTGGACCCGCAACACCTACTTCCTTTGCTTTGGCAGCTCTGCGACGTGAAGTAGCTCGAGTGGTAGGTGTGCACACAAGGATGGACAAAGGTTAGAACTTGTAAATTACAAGTTTGAACTTTAACTTTCAAACTTTGTAATTTGTGAATTTAATAATAAATACCAACTTCTAAGTTGGAAATTAAAATTTACCTGAAGACGATAGGGCCTCATCGTGAAGCAGTGAGTAGATATCCTCCTCCTCTTGTGACCTTGGTGGTAGGTCTAGAACCCTGCTCACATCAATCTCATCGAGATTTACCTACAGAATTTGACCACAATTTCAAATTAGAGTTATGGCCAGTGACTTGTGACAAAACTTCAAACTCCAAACTTTAACCACATTGCAGTGTGCACACTAAGATATTACAATTTACCTGGAAGGGCTCCCTCATCTCTCTTAGCTTCTTCAAAAGCTATAAGTTGGTGTGCACATACACAACCTGTCTAATTGTGCAATAGAGAGTCTATTCTTGTTTTCCATATGGGGGTGACCAGCACAAAGGTTGTTATGACACTGCTACAAGATTTGGGCCCTAAGGTTCTCCCTGTCCAACACACAGACTTTTCCCTTTTAGAAAAGCAAGCCATTCCGTAAGGAATATTCTTAGTATGTTAGCATTTCGAGAACTCTTGGGATCCTACTTCCCAAGGTCTTCACTAGATCTAGAATTTCCTACCAAGACATCTAGCCAGATTGCGACCAAAATAACCATTGCTTCGACAAAGATCTCAAAGTGATACAAATCAAATTGGATATCAGAAGAGCATAACTGATTAAACTCTCCAATCCAACTCAAGGCATCGGCCACACTGTTAGACGTACCTTTACGATACTTAATGTTGAACTGAAACTCCTGAAAAAGTTCTGACTACCTGGCCTTACGCATCACAAAATATACTTAAGGGATTGGTAATTAGTCATCACCATCAATCTAGCACCATATAAATAATGCCTCCAGATTTTTAACACATGAATGACTACAAAAAGTTCCTCTCTCTCTCTCTTCCACCTAGTTAATCAATCCTACAAAGGTTATGGGTCCACACATGCAGTAACCTACACCAGCCAGTCATCAATAAGGAGTGACCGGCAATACCGGTCACTCCTTATTGATGACTGGCTGGTGAACACCAAGGGTATGATGGGGGTTGATTAAAAATAATTTAAAAATAGAACCAAAGTTCCACGTGTCGTACCACAGCACCTGGTACGGCATGGGTTCCGTAGGTGCCGTACAGGTGCCGTGGAACTGAAGTTCTACGGCACCCACGGCACCTGTTTTCTTTTTAGTCGTTTTTGGGGTAAAAACCAAAAAAAAAAAAAAACTGTTGCCGTACCACAGCACGTGTGCCGTGGTATGGCACCTGGTACGGCACCCCACCCCCACGGCACCTGTGCCGTGGGGAACTTTGAATTATAAAACTAAATGATTGTGTTTGGAGTTATATTGTAGGAACATAGATAACAGGATGAGACTGATATTCTTACAACGTGCCGACAAACACACGCATAATTCCTTGTAATTTGTGGTGCAAAAATTCTTATCGGTGATTTAATCATAAATTTTTAATATGTGGGGGATGATTTCATGCAACATGGCACAAGCTTGGTATACAACTGGGGGGCTCACAAACACCTAAATGACTCCTCTACAAAACAAAGCCCTTTGGTTAGGTCCTTGGTTGAATCCTAGTTTGGGCACTTTTTCACAACAAAAAACGTTGTGGTACACAACAAAGGCATTGCCACAAATTTCTTGAACAAATGGCGTGATTGTCTAAACATTGGATACAAGGTTATTAGCCATTTTCAAATCCTTGTTGTCTTGGAAGTGTGCATAATAGTTAGCGTTTCATTTTCTAATCTCAAGGATTAAACTCTGATTCAAAGTGTGTGTGCATGGGTAGATATCACAAGAAGTTTGCATCCAAAGCAAGAAAAGGAGAACATTCATGACAACTTGGTTATGCCTTTCAGTGATTCAACGAGGCTGTACACAATGATGCTAGTAGAATTGGGACATGGACACTTATGGCCTGCCAATGTTTGTAGCCATCTGTAAACGTTAAGAAAGAAATGATCCCAAATCTCACTGTTCTAGGAAACACTAAAACATAAGCAGTCCAGCTCTTGGCCTCTAAAATACAGAAGAAAAACTTGCGTACAAGAACAAGAACAGATGAATGGCACATACTGGTCACACGATCAAATACATCCGCTGCAGACTCCCCTTCTGGAAATCGGTAAAAAAATCTACCGAATCGCACTCTGGTGTCTTTCACGATTTTCATCTCTTTCGTTTTCTGAAAATTTCCAAAATCTTGCTCTCTGATGCGAGGTTCCTCTCGCACGCCCAGGATCCTCCGCCTCTCAAATGCTTTGCCAATATGTCTTAGTGTGCCTAGGGTTCTTCTGTAGGGAGACACATAAAAATAAACTTTCCAATCTATTTCTGCAGTTTCCTCAATTATTTTTCGAATAGTAGCACCACAGGCTTCTGCCTGGCAAAGGCCTTCTTGAGTCAGCAGAATTTTTGAGTCTGCAACGCTGCAGTACTTCGATTGATCAACATTGCCCTCGCTTTCGCCGTGCCTTACCAGGATAATCCGCGTTGGCAGCCTACCTCTCCCTTCAACGGCCATAGATTTGCTCACTGTTGCCTCTAACAATGCAATTACTATGAAGTGAAGCAAGGTACAACCATTTTGTTAAAACAGAATTGATAGTCTATGATCGTGAACAGGTTTCTTCGTTGAATGCAAACTTCGTCATTACATACGTACCTTCTATACTAGAACTTTTATTTGCTGAGGAGTTTGCAAGCGGTCGTGAGATCTACTCCTACAGCAGTATCTCCGCCTTTTAAAGGTAAAGATCACGCATGCAAAACAGCGCACTGAACTGATCAAGCAGGTATGTTAAAACGCGGCTCTAAACTCTAACCCTACAGCGGTATCTCCGCCTTAAAAAGATAAAGAAAAAGCACGCAAAATAGTATCAATGAACTGATGGAGCAGGCAGAACAAGAAAAGGCCTTGAAACCTAACGCTACCGCAGTATGTCCGTTTTGAAAAGGTAAAGAACAGACCGCAAAACAGGCTCAATGAGCTAATGGAGTAGGCGTAACAAGAAGCAGCCCTGAAATCTAATCCTAAAGCAGTATGTCCGAAAGCAGTATGTCCGTTTGAAAAGGAAAAGAACAAGCACGCAGAACAGTACCAATGAGCTGAGGTGGAGGCACAACAAGAAGGGGCCCGAAAAATCTAACCTTACAGCACCATCTCCACCTCGAAAAAGTAAAGACCAAGCACGTAATAAGAGTATCAATGGTCCTATAATAAGTTGCGCTTTGGTTAAAGCCTTCTTTCCTCTACCTGAGGATAGGAGTTACACTGCATAAACTGATCGAGCAGGCAGAACAGGATGAAGGAATCGACAAAACGATCATAAAGCCATGTAAAACACTGCCGGAAGAACAAGAACAAGAAGAGGCGGTGTTGAAGACTAAGACATAACGAAGTGTTCCAAGTTCCGGCTTCTTCAGGAGCTTCCTTCACAGACAGACTTGCGTAATCACTTATGATTCATGAAGAAAAAGAAGAAGAAGAAGAAGAAGAAGAAGCAGTGTTCATTGATTTTGTGTTTGTGTATGTTGTTTTGTCGCATTAGATACGATGACGGGAAAGGTTCAGGGCTCACCCAAGCTCGCCTCCAGCATGCTCATCGCCCAATTCAGCGCAGAGCAGCAGAATCGCGAGCAAGAGAAGAAGATTTCGCTGCCAAGGACCTCGTCACGTCTCCCCAAGGAGACGGTACGATCAGGACCACGACCAGTACGGAAAACCGCGTTCGGTTCGTTTTGGTTTTAGGGTTCTAGGGTTTAGGGTTTTGGTTTGGTTTTAGGGTTTTGGTCATCTTTTGGTTAAGTTCACGTGGACGTCCTGGATGTGTCTTGGGAGCAGCGCTTGTGAAAAACATTTTTTTTCAACCTATTGGGCAGGACACCCATTAGGCTTTTGAAAATGTTAGAAATCTCAAAACCTAAAAAAAGAATTTAGGCGACCAAAAGCCTAAAAGTGAAAAATTTAAGACGGCCAAAAGCTTATAACTAAAAAATTTCAAAGGTCGCTAAAAGCTAATAATATGAAATTTCTAACATATTGGATGATTACAGCATCAAACGTTGCGGAAATCCGAGTACAAGTTTTTCTCAAATCCAAAATCTACATTGTTCTGTGCTCTAAAAAGTAAATCTTTTTCAACAATTTTAACTCACAAATAACCTAATCAAAATGATATCAGTGAGCTTCTAATGTTTTGAAAATTATCATTATTGATAACACAATGTAACATAATGCAAAATATCACATATATAGATATTGGCGCAGAAGATCATTGATTATGTATATGAAACTTAGATATCACCTTCAATTCAAAAATTTCAGCACAAGCCTCAAACATTATTGCCTCAAGTCTCCAGAAATCAGCTAACTAACAATAATTATATAAATGTCAAACAAATAGGGAATACAAAATTGATAAGACATTAGCTAACAAAAATATGAGAAAAGAAAATATTAAATATTTTATTAGAGTGTTAACTGCATTGCATATAGAACTCAAATCCACTATAAGTAATAATTAAAATGTCAAAATCTAATGACATTTAAATGTGATACTAAGATAACCACTTACATTATTCAAATCAATTCTAACAAAGTAGTCAAAATGTTAGATGAAAAATTCGTTTGGATTTTTCCTTGGTGGCGGACCCTTGTGTTAAGAAAAAATCTCAGATTGCCCTAAGAAATGTGCCTAGGCCCTAATCCTTCTGAATTTTGCCTTCCAAATCTGAGGGGAGTCTTCTCTATTTAACATTGAAATTTTATCTGTTGGGATCTTATAAGATACTTGCATGCACGTTTTTAGTCTTTGACCATGAGCAGAAATCAGATTATTCTGTGTACAAAACTCAGTCAGAGCCTATAAGTATCAACCTTTGTGATTCATACTTTGCATGTAAGTTTTATCTAGAAATCTTGAGTTGCATGTAGAGTTTGTTGTCAGACCTTTAGGAGATGGAGACGGTTGTCTTGAGCAGAAGTCAAGTCATCCACCTACTATCTTTCTCGTCCAAATCCACATTGAATATTGAAGCAAAAGCATGTAAGATATCCTGCCTAATTCCAGCAAGTTCCTTGGCCCAATTATAGGCGATTTTCAGCAAGATTTCTGTCCTTAAATTAGAGCGTCAGTTGGCCACTAGATCCTTCATTCTTCAACACGTACAGGTAAGGAGAATAGTGATTTAAATTCAGCAAGTTCAGGTCCTTATCTAGCATTTGGAGTTAGACCAGAATTCAGTCTCCACAATGTAAACATTCATAACATCACTTGACGTAACTAAAATGTGTTTTTTAATGTTTTTCACAGCATATAGTTTTAACTTTTATAGATCAAATCAGACAGGATGAAAGGAAAAAGCTTTAAAAATTTGAAAAACTATAATGATGAAAAGTTAGATTTTTACATAGCATAATGTAAAGAAATCATACCTGGACTAAAGAACTAGGTTCACAATAACCATATATATGTCGGCTTGTGACGTATCTTTTTTCCACAATTCGATAGCATGAGAAAAATCCATGGAATCGTCTAATGGAGGGCCTTCTATGCATATACGCATAAGAGCATCAACATTTGAAGTAGACAAAGAATTACGTAATTTATCTTTGATCCAGTTTTTCATACTAAACCCTCTCTCACACGTTGCAGTGCTAGAACATTGTAACAAAGCAACTTTAGCTAATTTTAACATTTTAAATCTGGTAAACTCTCGTCTAAATGATAAACTATTTATAAAAGGTTCTATAGTTTCATTATTGTTGTCCAACTTTTTAGATTTTCCATAAAAGTTTACCAAGTTATCAACATCATCATCACAAAAGCTTTTCAACTCACGATATCCACCCAAAGGAAAAACACAAGGAGATAAAATTTTCAATGATGAAAGAATTTTACTATCTTTAAAACATTTCTTCAAATTTTTTATGATAAAACTCGAAAAATGTTTCTGAAAATCTATAGCACTTTGTAAGTCAGTTTCATCAATATCTCTATCTATCACTATACTCATATAGAAGTTACCTTTAAGTGCTCCTCGTAATGCTGCAAGATAACCCTTCTTAGGACCATAATTAGGAATAATAGGATATCCACGACTATCCATTTGATAAGAATTAATGTCAATAATAGGATCTTCAATAAACTCTAATTGAATGGTAACTCACTCTCAACAAGACCAGAGACAGTGGTAACATCCACAACCTCCATCTGAAACATCTTACTAAGAAAATTCATGTATCCTAAAATATCAACCAAAAAATGAATGGAATAAATAAATTTAAAATTAGCCACTTTTGAAAAAGTAATCTGATCTTCTTCTTGCAAGTAAGCTAACAAAGGCTCTAAAACGTCACAAAATCTTGAAAGAACTTGTTGCCTACTAAGCCAACGAATTTTATGAAGTTTTTAAAGCTTAATGATAGAACAGTCAAACTCTTCTTCTAAAACCTTGAGTTTTTCAATTCTTTATTACTACGAGAAAATATACTAGCTACAAAACTTACAACTTCGTCTACATGTCTAGCAAAATCGCTCTTCTTAACTGCATTAACAACACACAAGTTAGTCCTGTGTGCAATGCAATGAATAGCAGTCATGAATGGAGAATGTTTCTTGAACAAAGTAGCAACTCCAACTCTAGATCCAACCATGGATGATGCACCATCAGAACCAAAACCAACACAATCAACTAAAGACAATTCGTTGGCTAATAATAGTTTTTTTACAACTTCAAACATGCCTAAACCTGATTCATCATTCACATCACATAACTCAAAAAATGTCACACAAGGATAGCTATTTTCCATGAAGCAAACATAGATTATAAGGTGTTTCTTAGAAGAATGATCTGTAGACTCATCTATCATGACACTATAATATTTACTAAATTTAATTTTAGTCAATATAGACTCTTTAAGCACAATACTAAGATACTTGATAAAAATAGCACATGCTTTACCATTCTCATATATACCACGAGGGACATCGGGAGCACGAGATGCCCGTAAATAAATCAGAATAACTTCAAAATATGTGAAAGCAAAATTATGTTTAGCAATAAAATATGCCGAACGAAAAAGATGTTGTACAGAGGTATCCACACTTAGAGCTTGCTTCTTCATTCCTTCTTCAAAAAATTTCCTGCCATCCTTCACAACCCAGTTAGAAATCTTATGCGATTCAGACTTTGCATGATTTTTAATAGCACTAAGTTTGATATTTATAGAACCATTTCTACCATATTCTGTACGATTATTAGGATCTTTTTCACGCCATGTATAGAAAACACGACCAATGGTTTTATCGAATCTAACCCATGGAAATGTGTCCTTCCAACTAGGACACCAAGCTTTGATAGCTTTTTTTATTTGATCAACTTCCTCTATTGATTTTCCATCTAAATTAATATTAGTTAAATCAATAGGATCATCAGTAGAACTACCTACTACACTTGGAACTTTATTAGACGTATAAGGAACATTAACTTTTTCAAAGCCAGGAATGCTGAAAAGAGTCTTTTGACGTTTAGACATGATCTATGAAGTGATAAAACAAAATATTATAGACCTAAAGGGATATACTTCAAAACAGAAGATTTTTGACTAAAAACAGATAAGTAGAATGAAACTACAGTTAATGAACTTCGATTTGAAAGCAATAAAATTGTAGCATAACAAGAAAGCTAAGTAGTGAGAAACTTCAACAATGTAAGGGTAATATCTTGGGCATTCAGATTTATCATTTACTTTGTAAAGCAAATAAAACTAGCACAATTAATCAGTGCATGAAAAACAGATTACATGGTAAAAGCTCCTAAAACCAGCACAGATCATATTAGTCATTAGACAAATTTTCATAGATATCAATAATTTTTCTTACAACTGAAGATGACTTACAGGTTACAACATCTGCTGAATGCTTGCATTGCTTCATAACCAGTAACCACACAACACCAAACATGATTTAGACTCCACTAGCCAGAGAGCTCAAAGAGCACCAAAACGAGAGAGAGAGAGAGAGAGAGAGAGAGAGAGAGAGAGAGAGAGAGAGAGAGAGAGAGAGAGAGAGAGAGAGAGAGAGAGAGAGAGAGAGAGAGAGCCGATTCTTTCTTGAGTGGTTGTTGCCTACACCAAATTCTGATTTGTAAAATGTTTAAGAGTCAAGACTGAGAAAAAGCTTAGAGACTGCAGGAATCTATACTTTACAGTGCATGAAAAAACTTTGATTTCAGAATTTAGAGAGTGTCATTTCAGCCTCCAAAGAAAGCAAGGTGTCTTATTTATTGATGCCCATTACTGAATCTTGAGTCCTAATGCACTGATAGGGAGACTGGAGGTCACTGGACTCTAGACTCTAGAGCACACAGTGCACACACAAGCTGCAGCCAACACAAGCCTTAGTACTAGTAACTAGTTAGTAGCAATTTGTAAAGTAATGACTAGTCACTGACAAGTATTGGATGAACATGTTCACATATCATAGTGCTAGAAATTCAAACTTCAGTATCTAGAAGATTCAAGAAACGTTCAAGAACTTAGAAATCTCAGAAATTTGAAACAAAGCTTATGTGATTGAGAAACAATGAGAGAGCTTTCAGCACCGAATCAGCAGTAAGCATCCATGATTCCATACTGCAGTGACTGCACAGTGCATTTCCATAAGCAGTGCTCCACTAGTACTTACTACTAGCGCAGCCAGATTTCGCAAGTTGATGGCATTTGTAACATGTAAATTGTAATAAGCTGTAAAATGAGAGCTGATTCCTGAAAACCAAGCTGATTCCTGAAAATCAAAACTTCTAGAATCTAGATTCAAGAATCTGAAAACAGAAGATTCTAGAAACTCAAGAGTCAGAAGATTTGAGCTCTCTGGAGTCTAAATCGCGATGGAGAGAGAGGATTCAAGAAGAGCGTGCGTCGTGCAGCAGCGAGCAATGCATTCCTGATTTTTGAATCCTGAATCACGATGGACAAGTCACAGGTAACGACTCATAGCCATCGATCGAGAGAGATGAATCGCGATTCGCGATGGAGAGAGAGAGAGAGAGAGAGAGAGAGAGAGAGAGAGAGAGAGAGAGAGAGAGAGAGAGAGAGAGAGAGAGAGAGAGAGAGAGAGAGAGAACCTGGAGAATACTCAGTAGACTGTAGAAATTTAGATAGTAGAGAGAATCCGCGCAGGGGGGGGGGCAAACAAGTGACAGGGCGTAGGGGCATTAACGGGGGCTATTTAATTCCAACTTAATACATAGTAACATAAGCGTAAGGAATATTAAGGATGCATAACTATGATTTTCATGAGTGATGAGTGATGAGTCATGAGTCATGAGTCATGACCCATGACCAGTGCTCGCCAAATTCCAATGGCCATGGCCCATGACTCTGAGTTGGAATTTGAATTTTGGACTCGTGAGTTGCTCGTGAGTCGGAGACTGGAGTCGTGACCATGCTCAGTCATTGCTTCAATGCTCGACAATGCTAAGTCCTGAGTCCTAACTCCTGACTCCTAAGGTGGTCACTGGTAAACTAAAACTAAAAACCTATAAATCTTGAAATTGATAGGCTTAAAACCTTTTTTTAAATTTCTTTTTAAAGCCAAAAACCTATGTTAAAAATCTCACACACCCACCTGGGCCACATGATGGAGGCTGCCTGTGGTGGCATCTTCCAAAAATGTGGGCATAGGCTAGATGTCGGAGGTAGAGTGCTACCTCCGACCTATGTGTCATCATGTGATTGGGAATGGTGCTCTGAGCTGTGAAGGCTGACTCCAGAGGCTGGACTGCCTCACAAGATTGAGTTTTTTCAACTCCAAAGACAGAGCCAACCTACCTCCAGAGGGAGGAGAAATATTCTCTCCTACCTCCTCCATGTGGCCCTTCTCTCTCTCTCTCTCTCTCTCTCTCTCTCTCTCTCTCTCTCTCTCTCTCTCTCGTCCTAAGAAATTAACAAAATTCGTCCTAAGAAATTAACAAAATTTTCGATGTTCAACATACCGAATCAACGGAAGGATGAGGCTTCATCTTTGCATCTTATTGTTTTTTTTCTGTTCACTCTCTTTTATATTGAAATGATTGATTTTGCTCCATTTGATGCTGCTTGATCTAGATTTGAGAATCATTCTCGTCGTTCTACTATGCAGCTAGAAATTGTGGAATTGTTACTTCATCTGCCCAAGCTACACAGGCCAAGAATTGATCGCTAATGTCACAAGGTGCCGTTGCTTTGTTCTACAGGCGCTTCATGTTCAAGTCTTGGATACTGTTTACTTCGTCCTTAGGAAGTCTAATTTATGTTACAATGTCTTGGAATTGCATAATGATCGTGATGGTATCACATTCTGTTTGTTTTTCGTTTTTTTCTAGAAGCCGGAATTGTTCAATGTGAAAATGAAAATTCTTATAACTGTCTCAAAGAAAAATCTTAAAGTGCTAACTGCGACTGCGTTATCCTATTGAAAAGCACTAGTCAGATTTCCATCAATCTATTCGCATTAATTGACTTTTCAGTAGCGTTTCGATGAGCTATCTTCCATTCATACAATTTCCCTTTACTGATATCAATCTCTCAATTCTAAAGATACAAAACTGTCTCAATCCTGGGCACGGAACACCTTTCACTCAAAATTCTTGTACAGACAAATGATATCTTGCAACGATGAAGCAATGAAGGATTCAGAGTATTTCTAAAATAAGTATAAGACAGCCTTGATTGGTACACGATGTCATCCATGCTATGTGGACGGGCATCTATCATGAGGCTTAGGTGGTCAAGTAATAAACAGAAGCTCATCTTCTGTGGCTCTTTAGGAGATTTCAAACCCAAGAAACAACGCACGTAAGCAAGTGTAAGAATGAGGACTACGAGATAGAAAGGAGAAGCTGGTGCATGTGTGGAGGAAGAGAGAGGAGCATCTCTAGGCTCGGGGTTGGAGCTCGAGATCTGACCGAGAGATCAGTTTTCTTGTGAAATGTGAGCCCAGGCAGTACGCGAGTGTGTTTGCATAAAACGGTTGTTCGCAATTTGGATGTCATTTTAGTTAGTTTTGGGATCGTGTTCATGTTTCTAGTGAAACTTAGCAAAGAGCTTGAGCTACCCTGATCAACAACTGTTGTTGTACTATGCTACCGGCTGGCTGGCTCATTGCCCAGGTTTCGGCTTGTAAAAGTCTGAATTGGCTCCTTAGCTTGCTGATTCGTTGCTTTTTTCTAGCTGAGGTGCACACCATTTTTCATGCTGCGTGCACAATGAACTCCATCGTTTAACTGGAAACCGATCTTTGATTCTGCCAATTAGACCACCTGGCTTTATGGCAAAATTAGCAAGACCCACCATTAACGTTGATGAATTAGTAAGTCCTCTGTTGAGGTAGACAATGCAGCTCAAAAGGAGTATAATGTTCAAGAGCAGGTGAATTGTTGCATTCACTAGAAATTTCTTCTGTTGAGATGGGAAATTATGTACACGGACCTTGTTATTCCAAGTGACGATTAACACATCTAATGAATCAACGTGGATGAGGCTCTAGAAAATTTTGAAATTTCAAAGCTGGACATTAAATTCAGTTTTAACTCCATGTTTATCATGATATGATAGCCTTAGGTATGCTGGGCATATGAATTTGGTAAGCAATTGAAGTGCATTAAATAACTTTGTCAAGTGTTGTTTGATTACCAGATTGGCAAGCATCGTGCCTATAGGCGTGGATATCAAGGTGAGATTTCTTATTGGAATCATACCCAGAGGATACAATTCCTAAAGGTAGCTAATCTTTTGCTTGTTACGTGGAACTAGTAACACTCTGAATCAAGTATTTGTACTTTATGCAATTAGTGAGAATGAGGTTCACCTTTTTCATCATGCTCTTGTATTCTATAGTTGAAATTTGAATGATCAGGGTTCAAGTACCATATTTGCCTCAAATTTCTTGCAAGGATATCAAAGATTTTGTCATGACAATTTCATGTGAGGTTTCCTACACAAGCATCTAAAATTTGGCATTAGAATATTGGTTCCTTAATAAAAAAGTATCACATTGTTGTAGTTTTCTGACATATGACATGATTTGAAATTTTTTTTATGTTAATATATTCAATCCTGAAATTTCAAATGAAGATTTATTCCACCAATTATCGGCATGGCCAAAATCGTGTAAACTCTCTCTTTGAGCTATCAAAGAGAACTAGTATCGGGTAGACTTCTGCAACATTTCTGTTTTGTCCAAGTCAAACAAGGTACAATACAAGGGACTTGAATTCATTCCAAGGTACACAAAAACACTCCTAATACACCTAACCAAGCAAAATGAATATTCGGTTGCTCGCAAAAAGCAACTAACCGGGCTTGCATGTAGAAGGGTTTTTGCTGAATGCAATTAAGTTATAAGCAGACTGATTGCATGATAAAGGTCATCAAAGTAACTGTAATAGCCGCTCAGCTTGTAAAGCAAATACCTGAACAGCTTTGACATAATAAGCAAAGCCAGGTAGCTCCAAGAATTAACTTGCTCAGCAAATGAATGTATTATCATTCATGTTCTTTAAACAAAAACTACAAAGAAAGCCCTATGTTCATCTTAAATCACAGAGACTTGTAACTACATTTTGTTTTGTTTGCATTTAGCAACTCCAAAAAGAGAAACAAGCTACTGAATGACGGGTAATTGCGCATCACAAAGAAATCTTCAGAAGTCTGTCTAGTTTACAGAAAAATTTGACACAATTTAATGTACAGTACATTCCAACCAACCAGAAAAATTATGCATTCTGAACAACTGTTTGAGCTAAGACTGAATACGAAAAAGCAAATTCCTGACGAAAAAAAGACTCCATACACAGAAAACTGACACTGAGGATATGTCAGGAAGAAGAGGACACTTATTGGCACTTTACATTCTAATACACCAACATGGATGTATAATACCTGTACACCAGGTCATTTCTTACAATCTAACCACTGACCACCTTAACTGAACCTGTCAATTCTTCATTTTCAAAGGTTGAAAGACAGTCCAGATGAGTGAATACAAACCTTGTAATTAATGTGTTTGCCCTGTGCTGCTGCTAGAATCTCACTGCTAAGACAAGAATTTGATGCAGATTGGAGGATTAGTGCAAGTACAGAGTGATCTATCTAACAAAAATTCGAGCAGAAAGCCTCCCTACTTTTGAATGTCAAACATTATGTCTTTTTATCTCTCTCAGGGTACAGTTTCCAGAAGCTCCGGTCAAAGACCACAAATAAGCTCAGGACTTCTTTACCAGCTACTTGGTAACCAACTCACAAGAGGGATGGGAATGTGATAGCATCGGCAATCACAAGTAGCAGATACCATTGGTCCAACATTTACATCTATTCCATTTCTCCCCTTCTGCCATTGAATATGAAGTCAGACAACCTGTGCCCAGAAACTTTGTTTTCAACATCGGCTTCCCTGGCTCCATCTCCAAATAGCTCTGTGATCAAGCCAGTTGTCGATATTAGCTTATCTATACTCTTCCTGGGAATGATATCCATGTATCCAACCCACAAATCAGGGCCAGATGTCTCAAGAGAGGAACGTTGCACAAGAGAAGGATGATCTTTGTTAAAGTTTGATTCCTTCACATAAGGTGACACATCAAAATCCAATGAACTTCTCAGCTTCGGGAGTAGTTCTCTATCTGGTATATGATTCACTTGCATCCAATGATGATCATCCCAATTCTTATCTCCTTGAAGATTGTCTGTTCCCAAAGAGCGACTACCTGCTTGGAAGTGCTTTCCACTGAGTTGTAGGTCACAATTCCACTCTGAAATTGGTATTGATGAACTATTTTGCATACTTCCATCTAGTGAATCTCGATCTGCAGTTGTTTCCCTTGTTGAGGGCACTCGTTCTACAGATGCATTGTTCATATCATCATCTCCCAAACATCGACCATCATACACACTCAAGTTACGGTGGTTATTCATAAATTTTGAATTCAAAAGGCTGGAAGCTTCTAGCCCTTGCTCTGTCTCACTCTCACTAATTTGTTCCCAGTCATTTTCTGGTTTATCTTCATCACTCTCGTCTTGTTCAAACTCACCTTCTTCTTCATCAGTGTCATACCCCTCACTATCGTCACTATCACTGCTGGTCAAGTCACATTCATCATCATCACTATCAATGTTGTCTGGATCAAGCCTGTTCTGAATGGCACGACGTCGCAAGACAAAAACATTAAAATAATAGCTTACAAAGTCTTTTGTGCTTCTAGAAGGAAAGGCAAAAGGCAGCATGTGCCAGAAATTTCTTCCGAGTGAAACTGGATTCAATTTCACAAGCATTTTAAACCTTTGCTCTTCCTCCTCCATCCAGTGCTCTGAGACACACTCCCCCATTTCACTAAATCCCCAGGATTTAAAGGCTTCACCTAATTCCAGCTTCAGCCTCATCGTCTCCTCTTGTACATGCTTTTGAATGCACTCAATAGAACATGGATGAATGCATGAACAAGTACCAGTTCTACCTTTACCTATTTTATTTTCATTCTCTATTTTCTCGCACCCTGGAAGAGGCCAAACCTGCAGACCCAACCATCTACTTTCATTATTCTCGTCCGTACTTTCAAATCTACCTTCAGCACCTCCTGGGATTCCAACCATCACAACAGGAGCTGGCTTGGCCTCCCAAAGAGGAACATTAGCCTGAAAATCTGGTCCTATAGGAACCCTTTTGCGAGGTAAGAATCGTTCATCACTGAAGTGAGGATGGGACACCTCATCAGACCATTCTGGAGTAGTGCTGGTACGATGTTCATCCGTTTGATGACTTTGATCCAGTATATGTCTTGAAGGAGATGGTAACCACCGCACCTGAGTCGGCAGATATGCAGGAGGATAGGAAGAACCAGAAACTTTCACTCTCTCGGGCGTGGCCAATTCTTGCTGCTTACTGAGACAAGATCCTTCATGATACACAGAGGAAGAAGCTAGCTGCTGTACATATCATCAACAGGCAATGTGTTATTACCATGAACAGACCATAAACTTTAGGTCATACAAATTTCAATTTCACTAGAGAAGGCAATAACCAAGGTATATTGCATGTGTGTACCCTAAACCCCAGAGAATAACTAGCAATTTTCCCAATGTAAGATATGAGAGGGATAAGAATGTCCTTTTAAAAAACCAAACGATGAAGATCCCAATCAAGCATAGAGTGAATCCAGTATAGCATCATATGATTTTTCCAATATAAAAATAAGTTCTCCACACATCTACCACATAGAAATATCTTAAATTGTCAGCTCTTAGCATCATCCTACCAGTTGGGCCACAACCACACACATCACATTCAGGAATCTGGATTTGTATACGACTCGTACAAATTTAGAAAGTGGTAATGCTTACATGAAGCTACCTGCTTATAAGTCCTCCACACAATAGCATAAAGTATTCAACTCTAATAAAGCTGATCTAACAATGATTCATCCAAGCCTCAAGGCATAAAGATTTATTTTGATCATTCCTGCCAGAACTTTATACTAAGTCCATTTGTTTATCTTTAACTCTGCACACCTGCCAAAAACTTTTGCCAGGGTGTTGTACAATGTCCATTTGGGAGATTGATAAATTCATACTTTGAGCTAAAGAGGCTCACCACCAATGCCCTCTTTGCTTCTTCATGACCTTGAGATTCATCTCGCGATACCTGCTGCTTCAGTTCTGTTGAAGCACAGGACCCCAAATCAGGGCTTTCCTTCAGAATTTCAGTTCCTGGTTTTGTCCAATCATTGGCTTCTTTATATCTGCTGATATCAGTGTGTTTAAGGCACTTCACAGGCAGTGGGGAGACATCAAGTTCCAGCTGTCGTTTCTGTTGTCCAGTCATCTTGGAGCACCTTACAAAATCTGCGTGATGGAAGCAAGCTATGATTGATGTACACACATTAATCTCAATCAAGCATTCAATATAATTCAAATAACAGAAAGAATTTCCCAATGGAGGCATCTTGAGCCTCACTAATAGACACGACAATTCATCTTTCTTTTCAATCATTGTTCAAAGTTAGGAGCAAGCTACATGAGAAATTCTAGTATTGCACACTAGGAAAACTTCGTGTAATCCTTGACAAGGATCGCAGTTTTATTTAAATCATGGTCTTGCCCATATGCTTATTCACACACATCTAGAAAAAAAGGAAACTCAGGACAAGGACATTAATTTGTCATTAACCATCATGCTAACTAGCATCCTTACGTAAGCAAACATACTTCCTAACTCACTTCAGCTTAATGCTCATTGATAGTCTATTTCAGATTTAATTAGAACATTGCTACATCAATTGAAAAAAATCCAGTATCAACTCTATCTTTGTTGCTTGACATGTAAAGGTGGTCTCTGAAGCTTTATTCTGCCTGACTTAAATTCTTCTTCCTAGACATTACATTCAGAGAAATGAACTTTTTAATCTCCCCCTCCATATCCCTTTATCAGCAATGTCTATTCACCTTTTTTATAGAACTGATGATGATATATATGAATAGAAATTTCAAAAAGCAAAATAGAGAGGCTCCAACCTGACCATAGAAAATTCATCAAATATTGTTATGTAGAAACTATCACATGCCATTATGCCATATCTCTACTTTAACTCAATAGAAGATATATGACTTAGGAACAAAATAACTTAATACTTAAAGAATAAAAGTGCATCCAGTACATTATAACCTGACAAGCCCCAAACATGAAATGTGAAGAAGCTGCAAAAACATACAGGAAAAATTGAAATAATATTAAAATCTAGAAGGCATCCTTTTACGTAACTCTTAAAGTGCACGTTAGATCTA
Source organism: Diphasiastrum complanatum (assembly GCA_029204225.1). Classification (NCBI taxonomy): domain Eukaryota; kingdom Viridiplantae; phylum Streptophyta; class Lycopodiopsida; order Lycopodiales; family Lycopodiaceae; genus Diphasiastrum; species Diphasiastrum complanatum. The sequence goes on along the minus strand of CM055092.1, from coordinate 54,227,961 downwards.
TTACATCTGCAAAAGAGATATCAACACATTGGCAAGAATGGAGAGATAATCTCTATCCAAGAAGAAGAGAGTCTCTGTGAATATAAGAGAAGGATCAAAAAGTTAATGGAAAGAACATATTCATTATTTCTACTTAGTTGCCAAAAACATTATCAAGATTGTCTCCTTGCTGATTGATTTATTCTGATGATCACAAATATTTAAAATATGGGCAGACTGACCTCATTGTAGTGAACTATGCAATCAAGGATAAGCCTATAGTGAAGAAAATAGACAACAAAATTTCTTCCAGTCTATCTGATATATTGATAGCAATCGTAACAACCCCACACATAGAACTAGGCACGCCGCACAACATGAATTTCTTTCTCAAAAACTAGAATATGTCATGATGATTCTCCCATCCAAACAACACATACATTTTCAGCCTGAATATTATCATACGAATAGGACGCAGATAACAAGTATATATATTACTCCTACATTCCTATATATTGCTTCTCGCAATCTAAGATTTAATTTGGCAAAACTGTGATCCATCTATCTAAAGAAAGGAATAGATGCAATGACATTAATCCATCTTAGAAAGGAATGTAGCACTAACTCTTGATTTGTCTAGGATACTGGACAGAAAAGCACTTAGGATAGTCAATCCCTCCTTCCAACATTAAAACATGAAGACAAGAACATGGTTATTAGAGAAATGCTTGGCTTTCTGGATTCCTATATCACTGGAAGTCAATAAGAGATGAGAGTCAAATAAAAGGAATACCCTTAATAAATCTTCAATCAAGATGCTCGTAGGCTGAATTACACTATCTTCTACTTGTTCCCCAAAAGCTTCATCAATCTCCTATGAGCCACCTCACAAGGGAGACCATATCTCCTTCCTTTCAGCACCCTGTTCTCCCTGCCTATTGCAAAGAGCCAAGCTCAGGAAGCAATTTGATGTGTCCTTTCTCCTCCACACCCTCTACTGACAAATAACGACAGAGGCAGAGCCATCAAGAAACAATAGGAAATTTAGGTTCGGGAGGCCTATGCCACACATGGAGTTGAGAGCTTTACTCCTTGGAAGCTTTGATGCTTTTCAGGAAAAAAAGTTTCAGTGACATGCAGAAATCCCAAATTTCACCCTTTAGAAAAGCTTAGATTTAGCCTTCTTGAATTTAACCAATAGACATGTGCAAGACTCCATGCTGCTAAATTTTTTCTAGTACTTAATCGAGCAATATGGTCCTAACAAGGCTAACAATCCATAAAGTCCTTAACACACATGTACGCTAGCAAGGGTAAGATTCAAGTCTACCTATTTTTTAGCACAGTGCTTTTGAAATTAGATATTCTCAATGGCTATGTATGCTTTGCTAAACCATCAAAAAAATTCTCGTAATCATTTAGTACTAAGGCTAGCAACGGTGGCATATAAATTCACCTGCCTTTATAAGCAGTGCCCTTAAATTTTATGATCTCAATGATAGCTAAAACATGAGAGAATTTTTTCCAGTCCCTTACAATGGGCTAGTGTCTAGGCTAGCAAGATGACATCTGAGTTCATTGACTGTTAAGGGCATGGCTATATGCTATAGCTTTTCATGTCAAGTATTAGAATTTCAAAGACTTCTACCTGTCATTGCATAGGCAAACTTAATGAACAAATACTATTCAAACGGTGTGTGTGTGTGTGTTTTCTTTATATATTACACACACGGCCACCCCACCCCGACGACACCCCCCCCCCCCCCCCCCCCCAACACACACACACATATAATTAAGTTCTATCTATATAATTCCATGTTTTCCACTAATTAAACAAAAATTTATAAAGTATTATGAAAAAGAGCATTCTAAAATAAAAAAATTTGTGTCACATTCCAAAACGAACCGTGTTTCAAAATGGACAACAATGATAGACAAACACACATACATAGACACACACAAACACGCACAAAAGAAGTGCAATCTTGAACATTATAGAATCCACCCACAAAATCTTGGACCATCAACTCAATCATGCATAGCACAAAGCCACAAACCAAATATTGAGGAAGTTCCACTCACCTCATCAGCCCCAAAGGGTAGGTGAAGCCACATGCACAAAATTATGTGCTTAGTCTACGCAATAAACCTTAAAACAAATATTAACTGACTGGCACAGTGCAAAGTTCCTTCTCACCTTCCATCCGAGATCATTGACAATACATAGTAAGTGCATGCACCACTATAATGCCATTAAACATAAGTAGTCCATCACACAAAATAATGTAATCATTTAAAGCTGGAAAAATTACTACAATAAAATCAAAATGATATACAGTTATTATTAAAATTAGAATAGACTCGAAGGTGCTATAAGATCTTCTCATCATGACAAGCTTGATTTCATATATTTTCATTTGGTACAGTTGTAACAAAAAAAATCATTGAATATTTTTTTTATTTCACACCATTCAAAAAGATTTGAGAATGTTGTTTGGTATTGAAAAATTCAAATTTCGAAATTTACACCATTTTGAAATAAATTTATAATGAGAAAAGAGAAAGTAAAAAATACCAAGATCCAAAGGCAAAGTCAATCTTCTCTTTTTGTTTCCTCTGGGTTGAATTATCTAATTCCCACAATTTCTATCCAAAATAGAAATAAAACTGTCTCAAGTCTTGTAGTGGCAAATCAAGCAAATTTGACAGTTGAAACCAGAGACAACTGCCGAGAAACAACACCTTCACAAATCAGAAATCAATTAATGCCAGCAGAAATTCCGGTAACAGTAATTCAGTCTATAATTGGATAATCTCTGATGACTACAGTAAGCAACCGTGAAACAATTGAATGATACTCCAGGGAAAAAAGGCCTTAATGGATCTTACTGTTGCGCAATCAAGAGAAAGGTCGAGGATCACAATTAGCCACTGAAAGCTGCAACGATTTCCCTTCTTTAAGTTTGTCCTATATCCAAGGAAGAAGAAGTCTACAGAAGATAACCCTAATTTTGAGCGACGAACATGTTCAATTTCAGTAATAAGCTAAAATTGTCAACTGTTCACGGCAGATTATCAGGAAAAATCAAGTTTCCAACCCGTGAAAAATCAAAGTCAAATCAATCCCCAAAAGTTTAAGAAACTGAAACCCTCGAATCAAACCCTAGCTGAAAAAATTCCGCGTTATAATCCCAAGAAATCGAACAGAAAGTGCTTCGAAACTACCTTAGCACACACGGAGGGATGCGGGACAACACGGCCGTGACGAGAATCAGACTAGAAACACCAAATCTAGCGTCAATCGATCAAAAGGGGCAACGATTTTCCCTACAAAATCTATCACCAAAATTCAAAATTCCTTCTGCTGTTTGTGTAGTACATGCAAAGCCACAGAAACCCTCTCAGCAAAGTCAGAACAAAAGCTAAAGAGAAGATGAAATATCAGAAAGGGCTTTCTTCATGATCGCGATGATGATACACCACGATCCACCATAGCTGAGAGCTCCCTATTTTATAAACACCAAAAACACCCCAAATTTTAAATAAAAATTTATGTTTATTTGGGGTAATTTTGAGGTTGTGGGTCCCAAGCTTGTTAGGGCACAGCCCCACAACCCTTATTAAGGAGGACCCTTTTTCGGTTTTTTTTTTTTGGTCTCAAAACCCCCTATGTCTTAGGACCCAAGCCTCGGGACGCAAGGGCTGGGTAGGAAGCCACAAGGCTGTTTCACTTTGTATAGCACAAAAATTTGCTCCATATTTTTAGTGTGGTTATCGTTTCTCTAGCAAGAAGCACTTCCGTGTCCTTTTCCTTGGTACAAAGAAGTTTTCTTCGTATACTTTTGTGCTAAGATAGAAATTGAAATTTTCTCGGTGTTTTAGTGTTTATTCTTGCACAAGATTGCACTGTACAAAGAATACAAACTCTGCATGCTGGTCTAACAAAATCCACATGGATTTTACCTGCGATTTCTATTTCATAGCAAAGTACCAACTTGTTTGAAATCACAAGGCACATTAGGAATTTTGGAAGCAACATGACCTTATATAATCATCATATTATGTCATCCGTAAAATCAGATTTTAAGAAGGAAATGGAGGAGCCTCACAAAACGCAATTTGTGAGGCAAAAAATTTTGAGTCAAATTTTCTTTTACATTCATGTACGTAAAATATTTTACCGATTTTTACACGCACCTTCTGTCGAGAAGATGCGTGTAAAGAAAAATTTATAGCAAAAAAACAGAAATAAAAACAGCCCCCATTAAAAAAAGTTCAGAAGCAAAATCATGGGCCTAAAAATTTGATAAAAAGAATAAATGGAGATTACAGCCCATCAAATATCATTAAGAATGAAAAAACAAAATCCACGATAAAAAAAAGGATCTTCCTTACCATCCTTTACACTTGAAAAGGGATTTTTAATGGCCTTTCCATTGTTTATTTGTGGCTCAACCTAATAGTCTCGCCATAGATTTAGGACAATTTTAACTACTAGAGAGGTCATTGCAAATTCCATCCCCCAATGTAAAAAACCTTAAAACTAATGTACTCGCTCAATTCTAAAATCTCTACATACTTTTATAGCCCATATACTGATTTAATTTTTCACCTTTCTAGTAGATACCATAGATAATGTTGCACATTAGTTTTAGGCTTAAACGTGAAATCTTTTGAAACGAGACGTGGCGGAAGACCCATTTTTTTTTAAGATTTTAAGATTTGTATAAATTCTCATAAATTTTGAAACTTCAAATAGAAGAAAAAAGTAACGATTTGGACTCTACTACATTTTGCAAAAATTTAAAATTTAGACTGTGATGCAAGATATTTTAAAACTTTAGATTAATTTTGTTAAAATAATATAAACATTAGTTGTGATCAATTTGTTATTATGAAAAAAAAATTAAATTAAGTGAATTTAAAATTTTAGAACATCATATTGTTTGATTTTTTTTTTAAATGCAATATCTAATATCTTCGTGTGATTTTCAAAGCTTGTTAGAAAACTTATTTGAATATCTTGGCATGTAAAAAAAGGATTCTAGTATTTGTCTAAGTAATATGAATAATTGATAAGCTATTAAAAAAAATGATTCAAGTGCAAAATTTAAAATAGCTGTCTAACTAACCAATTTGAATAAATAGTAACCTTAAACAACACAGACGTTTAAAAGTCAACAATTTCCAAAAATTATCATCCTTAGTAAAAATACTCATCCTTTTTTAAAAGATAAAAGTATTCACTATATAAGAAATTGTGAGAAATATTTGTATACTGTAGTCAAAATTTTCGACCAAATCATTTGGGTCAGGACTAACAGCCCTTACAGGATTTTGATTGTATGTGGGGATATTCTAGAAACCACTCTTTTCGAGCTTGTAAACTATGGATTTCGCCCAAAACAAAAATTTTATAGGAATCAATTAATTTAACATCAAAATCTGCTTCTATGGGGCAGATAGTAGGCTCAACAAGAACAATGAATAGGGTTCTCAATGGCCTGAGTGTGGTCTTTGAATTTTATTTTTCAATTATGTACATGGGAGTTGTTAGGTTCCTTGACCTCCAAGGGGCTATCAATAGTAAGAAGGTCAATAGGTGGCCTCTCACATTGTTCAATGTCCAAGATAAATGTAGTTTCTTGGACATTTTTGTTTTCATGAATTAAGACATGTATTTTTGCAACGTCTCTGCTAGACGCATCGAGCTTAATGGTACCTCCAGGCAAATTCAAGCTACTTGAGAGAGGAGAGGTTTTTTTCAAGATTTTCGGACCTATGCCCTTGGGAGTCATGCTTTTGAATTTCCTAGTTTTTGTTACAGGAGAGGCTGAAGCATCAACCGAGACAGTCTCAACTTGGGTACGGTTTTTCTTAGGGGGAGAGAGGTCGATGGTTGTATCTTTGGAGGAGTCAAGGGGTTGGGAGTCCTTTTGTGATGAGGAAACCAAGCCCTTACGGGAGGACGTTGATCTAACAGGCTTCAGCAGAATTGGGTCCTCTTTTCTCTCAAGCGCCTCAGCCACCATCAAAATTGACGCTTTTAAGGTATGAAAAATGTACACCAGTGAAAATGGTTTAGATAAACCCATGACCAACATAAAGACGGACAATATTATTATGGTGAAAGAGGAGGAATAACTCACAAGGGTCTTCAACGCATCATCAAAGAAGTTATTCAATTTCGCATGACAAAGGCGTATCTTCATGAATCCATTCTCCACAATGTATAAATAAACCTTTTTATCAATGGCTTTTAATGGGATATTGGTAAAGCCAACATCATCATCTGCCATCGATACTTTGTGAAGCGGGCACTTACGCTGAGCATAAGTCTTGTCTCAACCTATGCTAATGAAAACCCACCACCAATTGTCTTCTCGTTTAGATATACCAAAGTACAATGGGTTATCCGATCCCATCAGATTTCTCCAGATCTTTTTTGAATCATGTAGGGTTTATTATGAAGTTTTTCCATAAGATAAACTTTAATTATTTCCTATGGCCTTAACTGGAGCTGCTCAAGATTGGTTTTATAACCAAGATGAAGCAGAACACACGGATTGGGAAGTGGTTAAAGCCGCTCTCATTACAAGATTTAAGCCCAGGGAATTTATGGAAGATCCCTTTCTCCTTTTAAGTAAAATGTGATCCCGATCTAATCAATGACGATGCTTTGATTATGTGGTTTTTAGCAGGTCTACCTAAACGGATTAGACATGAGCTGAAATGCCATAATGAATACACTTCGATACAAAGCACTATGGAGGATGCAATTCATGAGGAGGATGAAGATTCTGACGACGAACCAAATGCTGGAATGTTTTCTTATACGGCAGGGCAAACCACAACAACATCCACCACCATTGCATCAACGAATATCAATGCTACTGCAGAGAAGATGATCGATGAGTTCGAGAAACTTGGTCAAAAACAATAGATGCAGCTGGAAAAGATGTAGTCTCAACTTGATGAAAAGATTAAAGCCTTGGAAGAATTCCATGGTAAAGTGAACAAAGAACCTAAAAAGTTTGCAAAGACATTTCCGAGCTGAGAAAATGTCTGGTGTTCCATTTGTGCGAGCAATCATACTATGAATGAATGTCCACCATTGAAACAACGAATGACAAATATTATTTGTCATCTGTGCAATTCTATGGGTCATGAAACAACCTTTTGCTCGTTTAATCCTCAGATTTGTTGGATTATTCTCCTACTAATCGACTAATCAACATTTTAATCTTCATCCAACTTTTATCCAGACCTGCAATTTCATCGTGTTTTTACACAGTTTGCGTAACTACTCGAAAATGGCTCACAGTGTTGGCATTTTCGGGATTGTCATCTTTCATAATTTTCTCTCACTTTGGCTTTTTTACAAAATGACTTTGGTGAAGACCTTCGCATTTTTCGCAGTCTTCATAGTTTTCGCATTTTTCGCCCGTGACAGTTTATCTTCGTTTTTGTAGAGTTACAGTTTACATTTAAATCTGCAGACAGACTGTTTACGACCAAAGCTACCGACTTATATTAATCCATCAGCAAGTAATTTCTGGGAAGTCCTAACTGGATTGATGCCAGCACATCACAACCAACTGGATGACGCATTTGACGACCTAATTAGTTGTCTTACTATTGGACGCTGCCAAAATTGCTTAGTATAAATAGTTATTCATATTTCTGTAGTTTTAAGTATGTTGATTTTACAACATTGTTGCGATTCGAGAGATCAGCAAGTATTGAATAGTTAGCGCTCTCTCTCAAGCCTACAAGCTTGAACACTCTTGAGCATTCTAGCTCAGTTCTTTAGAGTTGATTAGAGATTGCTATTGCGCTTACTGCTTATTAGAATCACACTTAATTCAGAGTTTTATTTAGTCACTCAGAAATAGCTTAGAGTATGCGGCTTCGATCCGCAAACTTGTTGTACTCATTTACATCTGTTTCGTTTCATACTGAATCAATACTATTCTTTTATTGCATTTAGGTTTGTCTCAGAATGTATGCGTTTTTGTAATTCTTCACGACAGATTATTTGTCTGATAAATTCAATACCTAAATGTTTGGCTATGTAATCACTGTAGTAGTAATGATGTCAAAGTTAGTTATCGAACATGATTTCTATCACTATTGTTTTGTTTGAAATTGATAGGCATAGTCATGCATCAAGAAAGAGGAAGATAGTTTATTCCACTATGCACGATAAGTTTTCTTTCTTGTCGTTCAAATTTTTTTTATTCGATCCTTTTCGACTTATCTTTTTGTTGGTGGTGTGTGGTGAGAGATTATCAGCTTTAACAATACCAATAGATTAAACCAATAACAAAAAAATTGTAATAACTGTGTTAACGGGATCGTGGATTACATAGAGAACGGAGATTACGAGTTGTTCTGTTGTTTGGCTTAGATTCTCAGTGTAGGAGTCTTAGACTGCCATGAAAGAGAGATTGCAGAAACGATTAGGCATCTGAGACAGCCATGCAATCCTCTTTAAATGTTGATAACCTGATATGAAGAGAATGTAGAAATAGCTTAGGCGTCAGAGACATCCATACATTTCCTTATAATGATGTTTGCGTAAGAGGAGTGAGAGTTAGTTTCATTCAACAAGAATGCAAAGATGTAGAACAATAGCGAATCCACATAATAATGTTGTAAACCGACAATCAAACCACAATCCTGATACATTTCTTTTGATTTCTAATCTCACATGTCTTAGGTGTATATCTGCCAATTAAGCTTTTGGCTTGTTAATTTCAAAATTTTCTTTGTTTTTATGCTATATGTTGCAACAATCTGGTTTCTTGCAAATTATAATTCTGACAATTTTAGATACAATTCTTTAAACTTTCAACGTTCTTGATTTTTGTTGTGACTCTTACAATGATCTCCAGCTCAATGCAAGGCTAGAATTGCATAGCTAGTTCAACATAAAGGCGCCATGAATTTGTCGCGACAACGTAGCTCTGATACCAAGTCAAGTAAGCCGCTTACAAAACTGGCAAAACCCACTGATCAACTGAACAACGTAAAGCATGAGAAGATACAAGCACCAAGAGGCACACTACTATAATAGAACCAAGCCATAACTACAAGCTAGATACCGATTAGGGCCCATCAGTCTAGCAATATAGAGAAAGAAAATTGGAATCATAAAAGAAACGAGAGAAAGAAAATTGGAATCATGAAAGAAACGGTTATTGTTTGTCGTTTTAACTCTTAACATAAGAAATCTATAACTTGTAAGCAAAGTTCAAGCCTCCTCAAATTTGAAGCAATAGACTTTTGGCCCAAGAGATTATAAAAGTCCACTCAAATTTATCATTCTTATGTAAGGTTGTAAAGAAGAAGATTGATACAAGCACTGTCCTAAAGGGTGGGGGTGGCGTCTGGACTCTGGAATCGGTCAGCCTTGAGCATTGAGACTCGAGAATACTAACTGTTGAAAGTTGGGAATTCTTGTGATACATAATAGTGACTGCAGTAAACACCATTCTTGAATCTTAGTAGACTGTGAAGTGTCGAGGACGACAGGCTACGAGACTCGACAATCTAACGGTGAGAAACAGTAGACTCTAGCACGCCTGCAAGAATGGACAATGACAGCTGACAAGTGACACACAGGGACCAAAGCATCTGGTCTCGACGTCTCGACATACATCTTCGTCAGTTCCTCATGAATCACAATTCATGAGTTCGCAACTTGTTGTGAGAATAAGAAAAAGAAAAAGGAGCCCTGTAACTGATTGTGATATGCGTGTAGCACATTTCAATCATGTCTGTTTCCAAACAACATTTTCTAGTGTCTAGAATAAGTTATTTCACTAAAGAATATATAGATTATAGATGCTAAGATGAAATTGATATAAAAGTGCTCAATGATTAAGCTGTGGGCAAGAAACGAATATATATACAAATTTCTAGTCGCATACATTTGATATGTGATCAAGTTTGAAGAAGCTGCATCATTCCGACAGGTTGATGTATCACGTGGGCAGCAATTGGAGAAACATATTGCAGATCAGGTTTCAAATAACTGCATCGGTCTCAGAGGTTGTAGTGGCATTCAGCAAGGGATGGCAAGATCAATCTCAGAGGTTGATCCGTGCATTTTGTGCCGCGGATCAAGCAGCAGAGTGTTTGCCGAGCTCATCACTGTCAGCAGCCAGATGATTGGCTCTGACGAAGCTGCGGACACCCAATATAGTTTTCACTTCAATTTGTTGATCAGAAAAATGTGCAACCTTATGGACTGGGGCTGCCACGATTCACTATCTCCTAACTCGCCATTCGAGATTGCTTCATCATCCAAGCAACGATCATGTGACCTGATCTCCAAGCTCAGCAGCAACCGTCCAGTAATACAACGCTGTATCAGCCGCCTGCCGGGCAGAACACCGGTGCTACCCAAGAGAGTGATAAACCTCCGTTTGGAGGAATCTCAGCAGCTAAGGGACTACATCATGGAAAGCTTACATCCACAAGGAGATGTGAACCTGCCTAGTTCTTGTGTATATGATGCAACGACAGGAGATCAGCAGCTGACCTCAAAACCATGGCCTCCATCACCTCTAGGCTTCCAGATGAGTAGCTGCATTACAGGACAGTGACTTCTATTTTCTTATACTTCGATCAAAAACAGCTTGAGTCGTGACTCCCACTCTTTGTGGCTAGAGGAGATCTAACTCCGAGTAGGAAAGAAATAACATGTGAGCAACAGATCATAGTCAACAGATCATGTCAACAACAGATCATAGTCATGCGCCATTATTCTTGAGGCTATATATGCTGTCCCTTGAGATTTCTAGTAGTTTGTAATCAGGAAATGAGTTTTGAGGCTTGAGTCAAGAGGAAGTATGGTTGTATTGCAATCAGCTGGAAATGAGTTTTGAGGGTTGAGCCAAGAGGAAGTATGGTTTTCTTTGAGGCTTGAGTACATGGTTTCTTTTGTTTTAGCTATTTTCACATGCTTTTATGGTTTGTAAAGATAGAAAGAGTGAAGGACCATGAGGAGAGTGTGCTTGAAAGTACTTGTAAGAAAGAAATCGTGTAGAAATAGTGTGACAAAAGTTGAGTGATAGTAACTTTTGGTTTGGTTTTGGTTGTAGCAAAAAGCAAATGGTAAAATAGCTTGAAAATTATGCACTAGATCATCTCTGGAGCAACACTAAGGAAAAAATACAACTATGTAGTCCAAGAATCCCTCCTCCTACACTTTCATAGCTTAGTGAGTGGATACCTAAAAACTTTTGGCGCAATCACAACGTATGTAATGGCAAATTGATCATCTTGCATTCACTTTTTGTTGTTGGCAAGGTTTTGCAAGTTTTTTGAAAAATGTTGCTAAAAAAAACACAAAAAAATCACTCCCAAACACTCCAAAATACCATTTACATCAATGTTATTTTTTGGTTATTTATAATATGTACAATCACAAAAAGACTCTAGTTTGGCTCACCATAGACTTTTGTGCTTAGTACCAAGACTCACCCTCTTGAGGTTACTCCAATCAATGTGATTTACCTCCAATAGGATGGAAGCAACTTGAGCGAACAATTTAAATTTTTCTTTGATAATTCACAATCAAGACTCCTAATTATGTGACCCTATTTCACTTGTTCTAAATTTTTCACAATCAAAGAGATGAGTCTCAATAGTTTTGACTCACCTAAGTCCTTTTCTCAATTCTAAGACTTGTTTGCCTATGTGGGCACTCCATTCACTAAGAGTAATCTTCTATGAGGAGGTTGAGTCTACTTGCAATATTTATACTTTCTACCATGCATCATTTTTTAGGACAAAAAAAAATGTTTAAGTAGGGGGAGTGTCATGTACTTTTAGTACATCCGTGCTTAGAAATGCATTGTAATATCCAATGTAAGCTTTGTTAGGCCCAAAAGGAACTATTAGCCTTAAGAATAAGGTGGTTCCCTCTTTACGCCCTTCAAAGTACTTTAATAAGAATAATAGGCCAACAAGGGACCAAATAGATCTAATAAAACTTAACAAGGGCTAACTATCCTTCAAAGATAGTTATGTTTAGTTAAGTTAAGGCATTGTCTATAAGTAGGCAAGAGACATCAAGTATTGAATCTTTTGGCTCATTTGCAAGAGAGAGAACTAGGAGCTCCATCTCCTCTTTCTCCTTTGTGAATCTGAGTTCCAATGTGATTTCATGGAGATCTTCATGTCTTTAGCTTTTTCTGGATATGTTATCCTGAATGCTTTGTACTTTTCTTGCTTTTAGCTATATTTTCATTGTTGTTGCTACTACCTTGGATTTGGAACATGTTCATTGCGAATTGCAGCATGGGGAGGAAGCGTAGCTGAAGAGGTTTGCCTAGTTCGGCGTCGTGACACGGGAGGCGAGTCAGGAATGACGACCACTCTTCATGCATTCCTCTTGCCTATATTTGTCACACGTACATGCACTACTTCATATGTCTCAATTAGAGTGTCTGGGTCCTCTCAAGGTCATTAGTCACCAACAGACCTCGACATGGAATTAAATCTAGGTGTGACCAATAATCTCAAACACTGGAGGGCCGATCTACCGTATTAGGACTATTCCATGTCCATAATTGAATATGGCCGTAACATTCTTCCTCCCTTAAACATGCTCTATCCTCAGAACGAAAAAAAGAAAACATGAAACTATTCCTTAAGCTTTCAAATCTTACCCATGAACCGTTATTCTTAGTCTGATCTTTCCACCTAAATAAATATTCAAAGATGCAACAATTCTTCAATTGCTTGCCTCTACTCATGGATACTATCTCAAATTCCAAAAGATACACTAAGCTATAATTCTTCTAAATGGGTTGATCTTATCGAAAAGAAGAGTTCATCACCTTCATGTAACCCCAATTACATGAAACATTGGGTGATTTACCTTATTTCAAAAATCAAATCCAAAAGCTGAAGAAATTCCATTTCAATTTCTTGTAGAAAATAATGTTTCTTGGCACGATTCAGTCATCTAAAATCTCTAGGAGATCCATCAAGTCTCAGACAATTATAGCTCAATCTAGAGTACTACAGTTATTTAAATGAGTTAGTAGCCCCATTTCTAGCACCATTACCAAAAATTAGCAACTATCTATATCTTAATAGAGTTATCTATCTCCTATAAATCTGGAGATATAGTCTGGACTTTGCACACAAGCACTTATAGACTACAATCTGTAAGGTAAGCAAATTCCTCATAAGTAAGCAATTACTTAATGAAAATGCATGTGAGATCCACACAATCTCAAGTATGTGCTGGAGTAAAAACATTTAGAGTTCAACTAACAGATCTAAATCCTTGACTCTCCCAATTGACCAAGAATTACTCATTATTTTAAGAATCCTCACATTCCCTTGTAATCTTTTAATGACCTTTAAGATCAATTTATGATCCGTCAATCACAAAAATTTAGAATCTTATGATTTGTCAATTATAATTTACAAGATTTCAAAACCATACTTAATCATTGAAAGATACTGGAGCAGATGTACAATATACAACTCAGGATATAAGAATCATTCTGAAATCTTTTCCACAAGAAAAAATAACTGGATTTCAAGAATATTCTTCCAACCCGATTCTTAACCAAATTATGAGTTCCAAATTCTACAATAAAGATAAACTTTATACAATCACCTAGAACAATATCTAGAGATTACAAAGTTCTGCTGAATTCCAACTAGATTCAGTTTACCATTCCTAGAACCATTAGGGTCCGGGTATCCAATTGAGCTCACAGGGATACTATCACTAATGAATCAACTTTATTTCTCAACTGAGAAATACTTATTCAAGAATTCAGTATCCTATGCACACAATTCCTTGATGAATCTGAATGACTCATAAATTATGTGTCTTACAAGCAATACACACAAAACAAATAGTTTCGGTGAATTCTCTTCACACTGTCCGTTTTACCAATTAACTTCCATAGGAGTAAATCAACTACTCAAGTTAATTGCTCATGATCTAGAAATCTTAAATGTCTAGGTGTAGATCTTAATTGTATTGCACAACACCACATTTAGATCCATATCCAAATCACTTTTAAATTAACTTATAGATCTATCAGAACAAATCTGTTAACTCTTCAAGTAACTGTCAAACACAATACTTGATCATATGTCTATGTTCAACGACTAGGTTAAGTGCACCAAATAACCTTAGTAACCAGGAATACATAGTAGATCCAACCAAGATTAATCGTGCACATATGAGAATAATCTCACTATGACCCAGTACATAAACACATATGTCATTATCTGGCAGATTCCTCCAAAATCCACATATGTTACTCACATATCTCATTGAGAATCTTGTAACTCAGCTACAAAAGAACTCTATTTCTCATGAGTAAATAACATAGCTGGGGAATCTCTGAAGTGAATAATTCCACATCACAAGTTCCCCAACCATCATACTTTACCAACAAAATTTCTTCATCTAATCAATCTACTTCAGATCTTAGTATACAAACCAAGATTAGGCTGACTTATACAGACATCATTGGACATCAGGTTAGGATTAAAGCTTTATTCCTCTGATCATGGTAGCCAATCAGTGAAGCTTAATTTAATCTTTACCACTACTTCCCATATTCATGAATATCTCACAGCTCAAAACTCCCAAAACTACTCTAGTTCCAGATTATTCAAAACAATCACTAGAGATTTCCTCTATTCCACTAGATAGTTCCACCATTGCACACAAACTGGAATTAAGAAATTCCTAAAAATTAGAGGTTTAAATTAAAAGAGAAATAGCTTTTAAGGGTTTCCGATTTGGAATTCATGAGATACCATTGAGGGATCCGAATCTATATCTCATAACCTCTCCAAATATCCTAAACAAGTTTAACCAATGGTTTCAATTGTTAGCATTACAAATAATATAAATACTGACCACTAGGCTACAGATCATTCTCGCACAAGAATTTCCGTTTGAAATCACCAATGTCCCATACCATCAGTTTTCTCTCCAAGAAAGTTCTTTGCTTTTAGTTCCTACCATTGAATTCTCCATTTCCTTAAGTTTTTCATTGAAGCGACAATATCATCTAAGAATACCACTAGGCATTGACCCCATTATGGACGAGAAACCTTGTTCATAAATAGTTTAAATGACCAAAAGGAACCATTAAGAATTCAAAACACTGAAGTATATTCTAATAGATATTTGATATCTATATCCGAAATGGTATAAGGAATTCCATTCCTTCAAGAAGATCCTTAACCGCCATATCCGATAATCCAGAGATCTAAAACTCTATCTGGATTTCCAATACCAGATATGCACATATCTATTCCACCAAATACTGGAGTACCCCCATATTTCTTCCTAATGGATCGCAATAATCCATTAACAAAATTGTGATTTAACAAGAATCTGCACATGGCTTTACCGTCACATAAACAACCCATCCGGTTGGTACTAACATTCCCAAATTCCTACCTTCCGAGGTTCTAACTCTTAGGAATAAGGCTCTTTACAGTACAAATGTGAACCAAGTATCATTCTCGTTCCAATGTCATAAATCCCAATAACAAATAGGGTCAACTGATGGTCCTATAGATATTCAAAATAGATTCAACTTAATGAATTAAAAAAATGGGTGCTATGCAATTTTCATACTGGATTATTAACCAATCCAAATTACACAACACTATCACATGTACCTACTCAGGTGTCTCATTTTCTTCCTCCCTTAGATTTTTCGGTTACCCGAAAAAATTCATCAGCGAAGGCACCGAAAATTTACAGTACAAATGTGAACCAAGTATCATTCTCGTTCCAATGTCATAAATCCCAATAACAAATAGGGTCAACTGATGGTCCTATAGATATTCAAAATAGATTCAACTTAATGAATTAAAAAAACGGGTGCTATGCAATTTTCATACTGGATTATTAACCAATCCAAATTACACAACACTATCACATGTACCTACTCAGGTGTCTCATTTTCTTCCTCCCTTAGATTTTTCGGTTACCCGAAAAAATTCATCAGCGAAGGCACCGAAAATTTTTATGACACTAGTAAATGCTAGGTTACTACCCTTTTGACTTAAGTATTACTTCATTGAAGTTGCCTGAATCTAATGGAAAATCCATAAAATTTGGATCCGGGTACTCTTTTATGATATTTAATACCCTACCACCAAATATAAAGACCTTTATTCCATTTATTCACTTTAACAAGTATCTCAAAAGCTTTAGCTTGTCCTATCTTAAAGATCAAAATCATTTAAGATAAGCTGATCGGTGCACCACCGAGTCCAAAAGGAAGAATCGAAAATACCATTTAACTCAATTAACTGGGAATATTTCTACTCCAAAGTTAAACCGATAAAAAACATAGTACCAAGAACTCAAAATTCCACTAACTGGGTACTTGCCTGGAGAAAATTACCATGAAAAACAATATTTTATTGCCAATCCTAATCCATGGATCCAATCACATAGACATAACGTTAGGATAATACAATTATTCTCCAAAGATTCTCTCGGTTAAATCAGGCCTTTCTCAGTTGTCGATTTAGATAGATTCCCAAAATTTTCTTACCGAATCGACCATTGCTTTGATTACATCAAAATTTTTGCAAAGACTTTAAAAGTTTTGGTATATGTAACCAAAAATCCATTACAATTAGCCATGCATTCACCAAATGCACCAAAACCCTTTACAAAAGCTATGAACTCAATGCAACACAAGATTACTGACATGCACAACTCAATGAACTGACTGAGACATGCAAACAACAAGGTCAGGCTCTCCCTTACCATGCAACCAGAGAAAAGCAAAAGCAAAAAACCTCATGCCACCTTACTTACAACCGCCAACAAAAAAAGAGATGAGGTTTCACAATGTTTAAGGGAGAAAGAGAGATATAGCACGCAGAAATAGGGATGGGGGGGGGCTTGGGCTACTCCCCGGACATCGCTCTCCAGCTCACATTCATCTTCCTCCTTGAATCAACCTCACGACTGGCTCATCAGAAACCCACAGATTGCTGGCTTGCATCTCTCACAAGGCCGCTACAGGTAAACGTTGTCTGCGCACCTTTCTTAATCAATTCCAAAAGAAAAAGGGGGTTACTCGAATGAGAGAGAGAGAGAGAGAGAGAGAGAGAGAGAGAGAGAGAGAGTTTTCATGCAGGTATAGGCTGGATCGCGCACTTTCTGGATCCAATCACAGCTCAAAGCCACTTTCTCCCTGGCATGAATCGGCCAGGTCCATCTACTTGCCAAAACCCAAGGCTTGACAGCGCTTTGCTTCAGCTTAAGGATTTACTCCTATCCCTTCGACCCCTGATGCCTAACCTCATTCTATATCACCAACAGAGCTCTGTAAGGATCCCATAGAAGAACGATTAGCATCAGAACAGAGGGCACTTGATTCCAAACGTTAGAAGGGTAGGCTCCGGCCAGGTTGCACAACCCGTTTCCACTACGGTTTCAAGCACTCAACAGGGAAAGACTTTAACTATTCCCATGCAAGGCAGAAGTAGCACTCAATCATCCCTATCCATTTCTGCTTGCTACCAAAGAATGAACATACAACAATATCCAATCAGTGTTCTCAGTTTGCTTGTTTTACAAGAGAATTAAATCTGAAAAAACTTCGAATCCTCAATATCCAATTATTCAAATTCAAGACTTACAGTCCTGACTAGTTTATTTCGGAAAGATTGATTTCAACCAAATCTGTCAATAACCCATCCAGAGCTATACATGAATCTAAATTACTGATTACATTATGAACACAAGGAAGTAGTTCAAATCTCAATCCAAGCAAATTTAGACAGCCAAACAATCAAGTGAACTACAACATGCAGAACATTCTACATCAAATGAAATCTTTCACAAGGAAAAAGAAATTTAAGAATGAATTCTTTACTAATTCACAGCATCTCATCAAAATCTTACAAGTAGAAGAGCACTCTACCACCAAAACTGACAAGCATGCATCAAACCGGAATTAGTGAATCCAACTCCAAATCTTCCTTGTAAAAATAGTCTCCATCCCATCCAAACTCGCATCTTAGCCGGGCTCTAATACCAATGTAAAGACCACTAGGGAAAACCCCTAAGATGAGGATAGGAAAACACAAAAGAGACAGTGGAGCAAAACCACCTAACCAATCCTAGATCCCTCTTGGAGAATCCTCCTGGATCTAGTCCCCAAGCCATGCCATGTGATAGCAAGAGGAAAAGAGCTCAACAGTTAACCTAGACCGAGTCGTCGACGGAATAATCACTACGTCAATATATAGAGAGTAGGATCTTGTGCATGAACCCATGCAGGTGAACTATAAATAGGTCATAGCTCTTCATGCATTCCTCCTGCCTATATCTGTCACACGTACATGCACTACTCCATATGTCTCAATTAGAGTGTCTGGGTCCTCTCAAGGTCATTAGTCACCAACAGGCCTCGACGTGGAATTAAATCTAGCCATGACCAATAATCTCGAACATTGGAGGGCCGATCTACCATATTAGGACTATTCCATGTCCATAACTGAATATGGCCGTAACAGTTTCCATGTGGCATTTTTGCCATACATGTGTGGAACTTAGCCAAGCAACTTGAAGATGGCACATGTTGGAGCTTAATCTCTTTGGCTTGCACTTTCTCCCTCACAAAATGATGAGCAATCTCGATGTGCTTGCTCCTTGCATGGAATGTAAGATTAGTGGCAAGTGATTGGGCTGATTGGTTGTCACAATAGATGATTGGGATCTCCTCCTTGATGACAAGTAGCTCCACCAATAGCCTTTTGAGCCACAAGACCTCCTTGCATGTTGATGTCAAGGCCTTGTATTCGGATTCTGTGGAAGATAAGGAGATTGTATCTTGCTTTTTGGAAAGCCATGGTACTACTCCATCACATAGAAAGTTGGCAAATGCACTTACTGACTTCCTATCCACTTTGTCACGTACAAAGTCCAAGTTACTATAGGCTCTTAAGCCAATATTAGTCCCTTTGTGCAATATGCTAAAATTCTTAGTAGATGAGATATATCTAAGAATTTTTTTGGCCATCTTCCAATGTAAAACTACAGGAGTTTGCATGAATTGGCTTAACTTTCCAACACTATAACTAAGATCAGGTCTAGTTATAGTCAAATATATTAAAAAACCTATAAGCCTTCTATATAAAGTGATGTCCTTAAAAGATGCTTCATCACCATCAATAGATGCTTTTACATATTGCTCCATTGGAGTCTCAATGCCTTTACAATTCTTCATTCCAAATCTATGTAGGATGGATGTAGGATACTTAGAGGAACCTTTCGCAAAATGCAAAGAATGCAAAGGCTGTTGACCTTCGGCTTTTTTCATTGACCTTCGACTTTTTTTTCGGCTTCTGTAAAACGCAAAGAGCGTGAAGATGCAGTATAACGGGCGGAAGGCGGCTGATGCACAGGGGAAGACAATGATGGAAAACTAAAGTCAACATTCCAATGGCTGATCGTACTTTGGAATTGCCCATCACCTTCCCGCGGTCAACATGATGAATGTGGCATGGATATCTACTGATCCGACTCCAGATCCTATTGAAGATAAACTTATTCATGTCAGTCATGGTGTATCTTACGATGAAAATGTTGAACTCACTGATGAGCAGATTCTAAATCATATGGATCCTACAAGGTTTGGAGTTCGTAATATTCTTGATGAACCAACAATACAATAGCCAAAAGCAGTTATATTGAAGGAAAGAAAGAATACATGACCAATGATGAAAAATCAAGCCAAACAACATTATAACATGGTTCTGAAATGGAAAAATCCATCACGAGATGTAGTTTTGACAGTTGATCCAAAACTTGTACCACCTTTATTGGATAAGAGAAAGAGAAGCTTGAAGATGATTCATGAAGTTAGAGTTCTAAGAAGTCTTCGTCTTCTCGAAAGACTACGGTCAAGAAATCTAAATGCAAATCAAAGGCTAATTTCTTTGAACAAGAGAAAGAAGATGAAGTTCATCAAGATATGTCGGATCATTTCAAATGTTATATTCTTGATGATGTTCTGATCATGTTACTTAAAGCTCATCGTGAACCTAAAGATCAAGTTCCAAAAACTCAAGAAGTTTACGATGGACCAACACCTTTGAATCTTGTTGAACCAAGAGAAGTGGAGAAGATTGTTCAAGTTGGAATGCAACTTACCTCAAAGCAGTTTCAATCTTTGTGAAATTTATTGATTAAACATCAAGATTATTTCTCTTGGAGATATAAGGATTTGAAAGGAATTCCACCTTCAGTAATCAAGCATACCATCCCCTTGATACTTGATGCAATGACAAAAGTGAGAAAATTTTATCGTTGTAATCTGAATATTACAGATCTTATCAAGAAAGAGTTACAAAGGTTACTAGAAGTAGATTTCATTTATAAATTGAGCATATTGAGTGGGTTTCACCGATTGTCGTCATTCGTAAGAAAAATGGCAAGATGAGAATTTGTGTGAACCTAAAGGCCTTGAACAAAGTGACGAGGAAAGATCACTTTCCATTGCTTGCACCAACCAATGCAGATGGTATGAGGTCTCGTTATGCCACTTCAAGGTTTCCTTGGCTTTTTCGGGCACAAAATGTGTCATAGGCTGGAAGAGTTGCAAATTCGGAAGGAAGACGATGGTAGGTAGAAAAAGAAAACTGAGAGGTCGTGGGATGAGTTGGAAGTGGAACAATTAGTTGTGTCTTTACATCAACAACAACGGAGGTGGTAGGAATGGTGGTACTGGTAAGAGAAACAGTGATGGAGGCGGTGTCAACAATGGTGGTGGTGGTGGTTAGTGGTGAGACTAGTGCAGCTGCCTCTGAAACGATCTCCACCTCCTCCTACAAGATCACCTTCATAGAAGTATTCAAGTGCGTCTACATCAATGAAGTCATTTTGCTTTAGAGAAGAGGAGTCTTTCGCTTTCTCTTTGGCCCTTGGGCTTTCTTGGACTTCTACTGAAATTTGTGCTGCCTGACCTTGATCTTGATCTTCTCTTGTTTCTTGGTCAGGATCAGCTGCATTAGTCTCTTCAGCTTTGTCGTCATGAGTGGGGTCAACTGCAATTGTGTGTTCTGCTTGTGTGGTTGTAGGCAGGTCCCTTTATCCCTCCCTTGAAACTGTTGTCTATGTCTACTGGGCATGAGGGAGTGAGGTAACAACAGGAACGGATTCCGATGGTGATTGGAATCGGGTGCTTGTAGCTAGTGATTGCACCGGTGTCTTCTGGAGATAGCCGGTGAGGTTCGACATTGTCGAGTACATTTGGTTTAGAGGCTGCCCTCCTCTTCATCCTCGTTATCTTCACTACTAGAAGGTATATCTTCATAGCCTACCATTTGTTTGTGTTGCTTCTTGGGAGTCAGCTTCGTGATTTTTGTCTGTGGGGTATTTGACTCTATCTCAGACTCTAGAGGTGGTTTGCGGGCGACGATCATCTTGTTTCTCGACTTTTTTGCTAGTCATGTGGTATCAGCAAGTGAGGATGACCTAGCATGCTTCCTCTTGACGCGACGTTCATGAAACATGGCAGCTTGTTGAGAAGGTGAGGCGAAAGCTTGTGATGGAATATAGCCTCAGCTAGCAGCAACATCCCTTGGAGCTAAGGCAAGCTTAAAGTCAATGGTGGATTGACTTCGAGCCACATCAAAAAATATATATCCTAGGGAGATAACTGGGGTTCTTTTCTGCAGGGCAATAATCAGTTGTCGAGGAGGAGAATGTTATCCTTGTTCTTCCATTTGTCAAGAGATGTGTCAAGGAATTGTGCATAGGGCTACTACAGCATGTTGGTCAACTTGACTAGTTTCTCCTTATGGCCACTAGGGAAGCCAAAGATGGTGAGGTTGTTGCCAGCCAAGTACACAATCAACTGAAAATTTTGAAGATCAATGCGAAAGGTGAGTTGCTTCTGATCAAAAATTTTGTATGCCTGATACATTAGATAAAGGCTCTGGTGGCCCTTCCACGGAGAAATTTGAAAATTTAAGTAGCTTAAACACTAGTTCAGCTTGTATATACCATTGATTCATCATGTCATCTTCACACAGAACGCATTTGAGTGTCTTAGGTAGAGTCAGGAATCTCTTCATTGTGGTCTGAATCTGAATCAGCCATTTTTTAGAAATTTTTAATTTTTTTTGGAAGTTCTATGTAGTGTTATCGGATGGGATCTGGCGGCTGCAGTGGCGGATGCAAATGGTTGGGGACAATGGCGGATGCAATGGTGGATGCAATTGGGCAAAAGCAAATTGTCAGATGCAAAGTCGTCGGATATAGTGGCGGATGAATAATGAAAGTGGATGGTGGATGAAAATTTTAAGTGGATGGCAAATGCAAATTTAGAAAGGAGTTGGTGGACGCAAGCGCAAAAGTGATTGAAACAACTGGCGGATGCAAAAGACCAAAATGTGAAGTGCAATGACAAATCGTGGAGGAAAAAACTTTGGAAATGAAAAGACAAACAGTTTAGAAGTATTAAAAAAAAACAAGCAAAAAGTTAAAGTTTGTAATGTTTGTGAGGTTGAAAATGTGGTAGGGTAACCGAAAGTGGAGAGGAATGCATATGTGGAAGTTACGAATAGAGCCACAGCTGATCTAAAGCTAAGCTATGAAAGCATCACATAAGCAAGACTTAAGCTATGAAAGCGACACATAAGCAAGACTTAACCCTAGAAAGCAGGAAAGAGAGAGATTAAGGAGACTAAAGAGAGAGATCAATATCATCAGTTGTCAAATGAATACAATGAGGGCCTGCTTATACCCACAAAGAAGCCCAAAAGAAGCTTCTAGAGGATAAGGATACTGAACCTTATCTATCTGGGTCCCATAAGGACATGCCCTTAATGGTAATGGCCCAGTACCTAAGGGTATACTAGCTAGGGGCTATGTACTGAGTACATAACTCTCTTCTACTTCAAAACAACATTGTCCACAATGTTGGCCCCAAGCAATAGCTATGGTAATAACCAATCATCAGGACGAAAATCAATAAATCTAAAGACTCATAATACAGGAGAAATAAGGCATGAACCAATGGAAATACTGAAGGAGAGGACATAAGTTGTCACAACAGGTACTCCAAAAGTATCACACAAACTCCACAAAACATTGTACAGTAACTATAAGCAACTACAAAGCACTGTACATCAACTATAAGCAACTAATGTAGATGCATAAAGAAAACCAAGCGAGAAGAAAACTCGCTCAAGGTACTCTGATAGCCCAGGAATGCCAAAGAAATATGTCGTAGTGAAAGGACCCAACAAGTGAAATATCCAGGGCTAGCCGAATAGCCCAAGAAGACCATAGGAAAATCTTGATATGCAGGACCCCAACAACTGAGATATCCAAAGCTAGTCAGATAGCCCAAGAATACCATCGGAAAAGCACAGCTCGGCAACCACTCTGGAACAACATCAAAGACCAAGCTATGTGCAGCAACCAGGAATGCCAAGGAACCTGAAGTATAAAGAGATCATGCAGCAACCATGAATGCCAAGGAAACTGTGGTAGATCACCCTGACAAAGAATAGCTGGAACAGACAACTATACATCAACCCAAGGTATGTGCAATGCCCAAGAATGTAGCATGTCGTCATGCCAAGGGATCCATAGTGCCCATGAGTGTAAAGCAACAATTCTGTAAGGTATCCTCATGGACCATGAATATACAATGTCATCATGCCAAAGGAGGCGTAGTAGCCATGAATATAAAACAACATCTAGATGAGCATGATCCACAAATGTAATAACATCATACTTAGCCATAATAGCAGAAACACCAACCAATAAGCTCTGGCCTAAATATGCATCTAGAACATCCGCATATACAATATGAATAGGAACTATCAACGGAGGGATAGGACACCCAACATAGGAACCATCATGAAATGTAGAAGCATGTGACATGTGTATTGCTACTACTAAATGAGTAGGCAAGTCACCGTAGACTTATCATAATAAGCAACATAGGCTACAACATCTATAGCATGGTACTCAAAAGCAGTGCGATAAGGAACATAGGCTACAATATCTGTAGCATGGCACTCAGGAGCAGCACGAAGGTACTCATCATCAGTATCAGCATCAGTATCAAAGCATGTAATAGCATCAGCAGTAGCAAAGGATGCAACAGTATCAAAGCAGGCTACAATAACAAAGCACTCGGGAACTGCACTAAGGCATGTAGTATCTGTAATATCAACATCAACGTTTGTAGTATCTGTAAGATCAACCTGTGAAGCATCTGCAATATCAACCTATGCAACATCAACCTGTAGATGTGACTCAAACTCACTATGCGAGACATGAACTAACTCAGGTAACTCAATGACTATCTCAAATAGCTCTATGACTGTCTCAAATGATGCAGGTGACTCAAATGATTGTGACTCAAGAGCTGGATGACATGGAAAATGTGGTGCAGGAGCTGACTAATGTGGGAAGCCAGGGGGTGGGTTTGGTGCATAATGAACCCCATTGCCAAGCGAAGGAGAAGAGGATGGAAATCCAAATGGAGGCCCAAATGAAGGAAAAACAGGAGCTTTACCAGGACCATGAGGCTGTAAAGAATCAATCTGTGACTACATAGTAGAAAAGCCGGTCATAACGGTATCGAAGCGAAGAACGAGGCCAGAAAGGGTCTCATCCATGCGACGAAACTGATCGGATAAGGTTTCCTGAGTAGTCTCACTCGAGGTAGGTGCATGTGCCATAATGATAGTGGAAGGAATAGACGAAAACTTGAGAGAGCGGACTCTTGTCGTCACCCCAAATTAGTCTATTAAAACCACTATTATCACAACTAAGAAAGGACAACAATCAACAAATGAAAAAAGTAAAAATGAAGGCTGTAAAAATGCGCTGGACAGCCAGGAGGCAAGTGACAAATTGGAGTATTAAACGGAGTCGGAATTTCGTGAAATTTGGTTGGGGATGGGCGATGGATAACCTACAAACAAGGTGTAAAAAATGGCTGCAAACGGAGACAAAAATGGACGAAAGTGACAAGTATGAAGCGGCTGGACAGCCTACAAACAAAAGTGAAAAGAGGGCTGAAAGTGGAAGGAGGAATGGACGAAAGAGATGAGGGAATTGGGCGCTGGAGAGCCTGCAAACAAGCTGGAAATGGGTGATAGAGGGTTAGAACTTGGGCGCCGGAAATAATCTGCCCAATTTTTTTTTTCCAGCCGCCAAATTTAGCGGAAGTACTTTCTCTAACTATCTGCTAAAGCTCCGCCAAGGAAAATGATGGGAGCTGGTCCTCCACACTGTGCTGAATGTTGCTGAAGCAAAGAGACGAAAGCCCTCAGCAAAGAGAGAAAAATCAGCAAGGAAAATGGGCACCCAATCAGAAAATCAGATCTGAAATTCAGCAATCAGGAAAGTGCTCTGATACCAAGTTACGAATAGAGCCACAGCTGATCTAAAGCTAAGCTATGAAAGCATCACATAAGCAAGACTTAAGCTATGAAAGCAGCACATAAGCAAGACTTAACCCTAGAAAGCAGGAAAGAGAGAGATTAAGGAGACTAAAGAGAGAAATCAATATCATCAACTGTCAAATGAATACAATGAGGGCCTACTTATACCCACAAAGAAGCCCAAAAGAAGCTTCTAGAGGATAAGGATACTGAACCTTATCTATCTGGGTCCCATAAGGACATGCCCTTAATGGTAATGGCCCCGTACTTAAGGGTATACTAGTTAGGGGCTATGTACTGAGTACATAACTATGGAACAATGGAAAATGGATCAAACGAAAGAGGATGTGATAGCGGTTAGGATGTAATCTTGTCGAATACATTCCTGTCGGATGCATTTTGTCGGATGCAATCTTAGAATGTATTGTTGGATGGAAAAAAATATATTTGATTTTTTGAATAAGTGTAAAACCAATGTGTTTACAGCAATTGTGGAAAAAAAAAACATACATAGAAGGAAAAAAACAAAAAAGTATGAGGTAAAGTATCATAGAAAGATATTGCTACACAGGACTTATCGAAAAATTATCCTCATAGTACCTCCGTAGTCGGCTACCATTGACAACCTCTTGGCCATATACCAGCTCAAATGGTGTTTTACAACCCGTGGCTCGCTTTGGTGTTGTTCGATATGCCCAGATAGCGTTTCCCAATCAAATCAACTTGTTTCTACTATCTTGGTCAAGACTTTACAAATCATTTTACTCGTAGACTCAGCTAGTCCATTGCATCTAGGATAGTAAGGGGTGCTCTTTCAGTGTATAACGAAGTAATGAGTCAGTAAACTATTGATTACTTCATTAAGGAAGTGAGAACCGTGATCACTAACAAGCTCGATTGGACAACCAAGTCTAGTGATAATGTTTTCATAGAGGAAGCGTGCTACAGATTTTGCATCTGCTTTGCGCGTTGCTCTAGCCTCTTCCATTTGATTGCATAATCAGTGGCAATCAAGATATATTGTGATTGGGTGCCACGTGCTGTTGGACTAATAGGTCCAAAATCAATACCCCATTTGTGAAATGCTTGACTTTCAAATATTGGAGTAAGGAGATTGTGGTCGACTTTCTTGGTATTCTTTGCGCGTTGGCAAACGTCGCAAACTTTTACATAAGCATAAGTGTCTTTGAAAAGGGTTGGCCACCAAAATCCTGCAAGAAGAATTGCCCAAGCAGTAGCATCGGAGAAGAAATGTCCACCCCCAATACCCTCGTGTGTCAAGGCAATAATCTGTCGGACTTGAGACTCATGTGCGCACAACGTCATGTAATATCATCAACACCTAGCTTATATAATTGTCCCGCAATAAGATGATATGGTAAGGAATTCATAATAAGCTTTATTTTTTGTGGTTTCGTCAACTGAGGATCTATTTCCCTAGTGGCTAGATATCTAGTGATATCATTTGCCCATAACGGAGTCGTATCTGTATAAAATAGACAGCATCTGGTAACTCATCATTTATTGGCTCATCAGATGTTTCAGCATTAGGTAATCCTGAAAGATGATCAACCAAAAAATGTCGTGATCCCTTTCGAATAACAACTTGAAAGTTGATTTCTGAAAGAATCAACAGCCATTGTGCAATTTGTCTAGTTTTACAAGGTTTATTCAATAGGTAAAGAAGAGCATGATGGTCAATATAGAAAACAAAGTCGAGATTGTTGAACACCATAGACCATTGCTAGTGCTTCTCGCTCTATTGTGGAATAGTAAACCTCAGCTGGAACAAGCTGACGGCTTAGGAAATGGATTGGAAAAGCCTTTTCGAATTCTTCGGGTTGCGTTAAAATAGCACCAATAGCATACTTACTAGCGTCTGTATGCACATGGAACTCCTTATTATAATCGGGCATGCAAAGAATGGGTGTGGTGACTAAAGCTTATTTGAGGTCTTCAAAGGCTTTAATCCTATCTTCTGTCCACCTTGGATTAGTAACGATTTGATATACTAACTGTGTTTTATCAGGGTAGTGTATTATAAAAATTCGATAATAACCCGTGTGGCCCAGAAAGACGTAAATTTCTTTCACTGTTCTTGGTAGTGGCATTTCTAGAATCACTTTGATCTTTTCGGGATCAGTGGCTATACCATTTTGAGAAATGATATGGCCCAACACCACACCATGGATAGCCCAGATTTGACACTTTTCGGGAGTCAATGAAATTTCGAACCGTTGACAGCGAATGAAAACTTGTTCAAGGGCATCGAGATGTTTATCCTTAGAAGAATGTACACCAAGGTCGTCAAAATAAATCTCTAGATTCTTGTGTAAGAAATCTTTCGTTGCATCACCCTTTGGAATGTGGATGGGGCATTGCACATATTGAATGACATACTTTGATATGCGAATGTGCCAAACTCTGTAACAAAGGCCGTTTTGAAGCGATCTTCAGGAGCAATTTGGACTAAGAAATAGCCACTAAAATCGTCTAGGAAGCTAAAAGCTTCTGCTCCTTCCATATCTTCGAGGATTTGTGTAGTCAGAGGTAAGAGAAAGTGATCATTCTTTGTTTGATCATTAAGTTTCTTCAAATCCACGCAGATACGAAGTTTACCATTTTTCTTTGGTACCACCACAATCGGCGATACCCAAGTGGTGTGCTCGATTTCATAAATGAAACCAGCATCCAAAGACTTTTGAATATCTTCTCATATCTTCTCTCGATAAGTGGGATTGGTGCGATAAGGTTTCAATCTCACAGGTATGGCACCATCCAAATGGGATTGTATGGACTGCAATGTCAGGAGGGACCCCCTTCATTTCTTTATAACTCCACACAAATACATCTCGGTATTTGCACAATAACCGTTTCAAATCCCGTAATTGGGTTGGATTCATGTGGGCTCCTATGTGCACGCACATAGATACGGTCTATATCTTCATTATCATCCTTCAAATTGAGAGGTACAATCTTGGCAGGTCCCTCAAAAGAAGTTGATGGTGGTTGAGGTTCCCATTTTGGCTTTACCATACTGATGACGACGTCATCAGTCATATAATTCTTAAAGTGTTGGAGAACATCATAAAGTGGATCATCAACTACCTCAGGTGGGATCTTAGGAATGTCCTCTACAGGTGGGCTAATAGATGATGAAGTGTGAGTAGGATTTTTTTGGTTTTGCATCAAAAGTTTAATTGGTTGTTTCAGCTTTTCACGCATTTGGAATTTCTTATCAGTCAATCGTACATCAACTCTTGATTTTTTTTTAGCATGCAGGATATTTGTGGATCTGTGGTGGTAGGCATGCATGGTTTTTTTTGTGGTTGTTCAAGATTTCATCATTGTGTATGTCCCATTGATAGACTTTTAATTTTTGTCGGTATACATGAGTGTTTACTGGTTGTGATGTTGCACACAAGACAATGGTGATGGGAGTTTAATCTCCTACAGTATAAAACACTTTCCTAAACACTCGGGATCCAACAAATGAATAAGCTTATCATCAGATAACTCATGTTCTCCCACAGTAAGGATGTCATCCTCATTGGTGGATATTTCGATAAGAAAAACATCCTCAGGTATCCACTCAATAGGGAGTGCATCTATCATGTATAAAGGCAGAATAGGAGTGCTAATATCCGTGGAGTGTATAGTGATTTTGATTGGTGCCTCTTCTTGAGGCTCACGTTCACAAAGAGTGGCATTGACACAATCGATACTTGCTAAAGCATGACCCTAGTTAGTGATATTAGTACTCTCTGCATGTAATGACCCTTTATGGTCGAATCGATACTATTGGGGTCATGATAGGTAGTTGAAGACCAATTGTCTTCAATCATGCAGGTTTTATCTTTTCTATGGTATCAACAAAGATCCTGTCTCTGTTGCCAAAAACTATTTTGTTTTTCTTCAAATCTTGAATCACTCCGGCCATTTCTAACCAAGGTGTTCCAACAAGGAATTGATAGGTGTGCGGTTCATCAGGAAAATCTCGTACTACACACTCTATGGTGAAAATCAAACCAACAATTTTGATTGGCAAATTGCTTATGTGACCGGCAGGTGTGGTCATTCGTTGGTCAGCCATCCGTAAGTTATACTTAGGCCTTTCCAATGTGGATATTCCCCATGCATTTGCTAAGGACAGGACGATAATATTCACGCCAGACCCACTATCGAGAATGGCTTGTACGGATGGGTAAGATTTGTAGTGCACTAGTGAAGTCATGCTGTTATCTTTAGCAACACCTATATGAAGTAAGCTCATGTCAACATTATGAACCACTTCAGCGTTTTCCGGTTGTCTCATCTCATCGGGTACATTAGGCTGCTGGGAGCTTTCTAGTATGGCATCCCGCAGGGGTTTGGAAAACTTGACGGCCGTGTAGAAGAGCATGGTGATTTGATCTTGTAAGAAATCGAAAAAAACCTCTATTCCTCATGGTGGTTGCCCCTGCGTAGGTAACTAGGTGGATTGCGGAGTAGAAATCCTATCTTCAGCTCTATCAAACTCATCTCGGAGCTCATGGTATTGTCTTTGAACTTCTACAGGGTCAGGGTAAGATTGTGGAACCATGGGAGTATAAGCAGAAGGGTGAGGTTGTGCGGGGTCCTTAGATTGATCTAAGGCCTTATGTTGTGCACGTGTGACTGCATGCAACGGCTCTTCGAATGCCCTACGTGCTGGAACTGTCTTCTTGGTTTGGTTAGGACAATCTTTATAGCAATGCCTTCTAATACAATCAGTACACTCAGCTACAAAGTCATAACGAAGTCTACTTTCACTTTGAAAGTGAGTGGTTTTTACCGCATACAAAACATCGCTTCTAAAGTGCTGAAGGAAAAATAGCGTAACCATTTTGGTCAACTTAAAAAGGTTGTTCCTCAGGGTAATATTGCTCATTGGAATAAGAGGCAGAGGCCTCATCTACGTATGAGTTAGGATTGTCATCATCATAAGTAGACTCATAGGCTGGGCTGTCATAGGAAGTGTTCTGCACTAATTGGCATGTACGTGAGGTCGGTTCTATTGGTTTGGCCTATTGGGTGGAGCAGATCCTCTCGGTCTTGGAAGTGCCAAGCGTTGTTGTTTTGCAGGTGGTCGTTGTTTAGGCAATTTTTGGACTTGGACTGGACTCATATAATGGGTGTTATATGGCACTTGTGGTTGTCCTCGTGGTGCATATGGCTGTGGGCGAGAGTATTGCATGTTGTGTGGGTTGTACCTATAGCTTGATGTGGTATGAGTGGTCGTATAATAGAGTATACAGTACTGCGTTTTGTAAGGACGGTGTGATGGACAATCATTACCTGTTGTTTGTTCAAAATCAATACTCTGAAATTTGCATATGGATACTCATGTAGTTTAACTTAGTAGTCAGTCGTTCTTTTGAATGAGCGCCTTTTGTTGTTGAGGATAGATTGTCGGACTACATTGGGATTGTATTGAGACATTTGTATGTTTTTCTGCCTTGGTTTATCTGATGCAACAAACCTTGCTTGTCTGAAAAACTTTATTAGGTGCACAGACCAATAGATCGGTCTGGTCGATAAGTCAGATACACCAATCTGTAATACAAGCATCACTCGTTACTAACTATGGAGTTACTAACATCAAGCAACTAATTACAAGGCACTAGCATTGAGCAACATTTAGACACAAAATGAAACTAAACAACAAGCTCAGTATCTTCTTAACACAAAAGTGGCCTCCTTTTATAGCAATTCTCAAGGGTCCCCCTTCAAAATGAGGCCTTGTCAATTCGCATGCCCTTCAAGCCCTCTTTGCCATTTGTCCAACACCCATTGGCAAGTACATCAAGTGGTCTCCTTGAGGGTGTAGGGGTTGGTGCCATTTAAGCCCCCCTTCCAAAACTAGCCAAGATGCCCTCTTAGTCAAAAGCTAGAGAAAATATCTTTAAGGCCCTCTAGGTCCTAAAGTCTTGTTTACATTTATTATCCAAAAGGTGGGTGAGGACTTTTGTCAAGCCCCTACTCCACCTAAGGTGCCCTCCATTTCCTTGGTCCTTCATTTGATTTTTCCTTGTAGTATGCACGACCCGACTTTTGGCTTTTGGTTTCTCGGGATTACCGACTGATTTGCGTATTTCGCCCATTTCCTGTAATTTGCCCAATTTTGCTCGTTAGGGTTTCTGCAAGTTTAAAGTATTGCCCACAATTCACAGCTTGGGTTTTGTCCTATAAATATTTTTCTTTGATGGCTCTTTGACTCGGTTGACTTTTCTGGCATTCATGACTAAGGCTCCCACGACAACATGGTTTTCCTGAAAATGCACTAGGCAACCATATATTAGTAAAACCAACTTTGTACATGGTAGGATTTTAGCACGGCTATGCCGGCTATTTTTACAACTGGCCAAAAAGCCGTAAAACTCTATCACAAGCCATTTCTAAGGCCGGAAACTTTCTCTAGCCTCATTTAGAGTGAGCTCAGACCCAGTTCTAGGTGGACCGACACTCTTGGCTCGGACTTACAAAAGTTGACCACAAAATATTTTTGACGATTTTTTGAAAAGTCAATTTCTTACTTTTAAATTGTGTCTAGCCACTTTAGGGGCGAGCTGGGACCCAATTCTAAGGCAAATTTGTGTCGATTTTTCTCTAATAACCAGGTTTTACATGCCGGTTTTTAAGTTATTGCAAGCTTAAACTTCAATATTAGCCCGATTTTCCGTGCGAAAATATCGGCTAACAACCAATCACAAGCAACACAAGGGAACCGGATGGTGGACAAACCAACCCAGCCAAACCTAGATCGAACGGATCTAGCCCCCAAGCTATGGATCAATCTCAAAGAGGAGTGAGGCATCACACCAGCAGCATACGGCTCTTAGTCTCACAAACAAGGATACACTAGTGAGAGCCCAATAGGTATACTTATACCCTCCAAGGCCCATGCACCACTAGTAGTGCACTATGACACCTCACTGGACACCTCTGTAGCCTATCTGGGCCACGTCATCCAGTTTTCCAATGACTCATTGATAGACCCAAACAAATCCACCATCATGAGTTTAGGCCTACAACCATTAATTATGACCTTATACACATAAGAGCCCCAATTCCCTTATAGTCACAATTAACTTATGGGTCGTTGGTCTACTGATCCCTAGCGTGGACACGCTATTTGAGACCAGTCGTGGGCATGACATTCTTCCTCCCTTATTCAAGTTTTATCCTCAAAACTTAAAACTAGGGAAGTTGCTCCTTAAGCTCCCTTCATGTTCCCAAGAATCATCATCGTCTGTACGTCCCTTCCATCAACCAGATGCTCGATAACGATACGATTTCTTAATCGTCTGGTTCTTGTATCCAAGATCTTTTGGGTTCAAGTCGAGACACACCCAATGATTCATCCAACAGGTCCAATTGATCTCCAGATCCAAAATGCTCTCCTTCATGTAGACTCTTCTTGAGTCGGCTTACGTGAAATATTGGATGCACTTGTGATCCTTTCGAGAGTTCTAATTGGTAAGCTAACGATCCAATCTTTTTCGAGATCTAATACGTTCCTCTATTTCTAGGGGACAATTTGAAATGCTTGTCGGTACGCATTACACTAAAATCCTTCGGGATTCTTAAATACACCCAAACCCCCATTTGAAAGTCTTGAGATGATCATTTCAAATTAGCATAATGTCGATGCCTATCCTGGATATACTAGACATTCTCACATGTATCCGTAGCATATCCTGCATATCATGTAGAAAATCCGCTACCTTTTAAAACTTGATCATACGAGTCTCTATCATAACTGTACATAAGCATGCACGGGCTATAAGCCGGTAGCCAAATGCTTACTATAACTCAATCTCCATCAAGGATAAATTCCTCTCCAAGGAGATTGCAATCAAAATATAAATACATATCTTATCTGATCTTCTAATCACATAGATAATCCTTCTCTAAGATGATCAAGTATAACTAGAAGCTAAACTATGATTCGTCAGTCATAATTCATTGGATTCTTGTCCTATACTCAATAAAAGAAAAAGATAACCTAACATAGGCAACACCAATGATCAGAAGAACTTTAAGCTCAGGGTCATCTCTAGTTTAGCGAATATGACCGACCAAAAGCGACCAGTGAACATCAAATCGTGAATGTTCATAATGTCACTTGGTAATCCGTCTTTACCTGAATAATCATAGTCTGATTTGGTAAGATGATCAGTCGTACCAAAATTCCACTATCATGTTAATTCATCTGGAGTAAACTTACCATGAACACCATCCTCTCCTATGGATTAGGTATATCCTAGAGTCTAAGTTATGATTTGCCAATCTTAACTCTCCAGATTCCCAAGAGCATACTATATCATAAGAGTGCATCACAATTCTTAAAAGACACATGAGTTGTTCCAAAAAGTTCTTTCCATCTGGAAAGTTCCAGACTTTTTCCTACTCACGTACGATGCCTCTATAAGAATTGTAATCCAAAAAACACCCTTACTTTAGCCATGGCACAAAGTGTCATTCCAAAGTTAGGGTCCAATCTAGAATATGTCTAGAATTTACTCTTAAGCTCTAATCTAGAATAACTTAAGATTTACCGGAACCTCGAGAAGGAGGAAGCCTATAGGCGAGCTGAAAGAGTTCACGGTGTATATCCAAGATATATCGTTTATCATGAACTTTATTGTAATCCGACCAATTATAATGGGCAACTACTTGTTAGGGATTTTTCCGACAGGGATTGGTCCTGCAAGAAAGCCCCAATGAGTAAAAGGGCTCGAGTGACTAGGGTCTATTACCACTTCCAACCCTGGGGGTCATCCTAATCACCCCGTACTCCCCAATCAATGAGAGTTTTCCAGGCTCTCAGAAGTATGATTGCAAGGATATCGACTATTGAGTCCTCAAAGTTCTTCTCAATGTGGTGGAGTGAGAGAATGACTTCCCATCATTCTATGAGGTCAGTAGAATATAAAATCGTCCTTGGAATCAAGTACTAACTGAACCTTAGATATGGTAAGTAATGATTCAGAAGAGCACTAAAAATGGTTACATCTCTTGTTCGTTTGTAGTCGAGGATAGGTAAAATAAACAGTTCACGAGATCTAAGGATCTCCCCTAGATGTTCAGCACCAAAGATTGACACAATTTGTTGAATGTAAGCAATTTTCCGCCCAATAAGTATTGTAATACTCAAGAACGGTGATTGTGCATAGGGAATATTTTGACCAAGTGGTAAATTTGGTCTAAACATCTCATAGACGATCTCATTCTTGAATAAGGGTCCCGTTCATCACACACAATATTTCGGCTTTGCTTGTTATGATATCTATTGCTTCCCTTTTACTGCATGTTATGTTCATCGAACGTCGTTTACTCAAAAGATATTATGGCAAGCTTGACCTTAGTAAACTGTTTTTTCCATTTTCAGCAAATTTTCACCCTTTAGAATTCGTTTCATCATAATAGGTGAATGATTGTCAACAAGTATGCAGTAAAAGGTTTTCGAGATATTTTTGATTGTTTCATACATTTACAGTGTGTACAATGTCTAAGATCATTCGGGAGTCTATGTATAGGATGAAATCAATCACTTCACTCGTATTTCCAGCAAGGGAGTGATTGAATAAGAAAAACTCAAAAACAAAAAGGGCAAGATGTTACTTGTATATTCCGACAAGTATCATCGCAAGTCCGCCTATGTGAAAAATATGTGGGGTTGATTCCAAGCTATAGGGGATATTCCACCCCGTATAGATATTTAGATGACCTTTCTCTGTATTCCAAGAGAGTTGGTTTATGCAGCTATAGCAAAACACATTTACAATGTCCCATACAACGACGATATTTATCAGAATATACATCGCAACACTAACGATCAGATTTGAATTTCCTAGATGAAAGCAAAATTAACTTGAAATTAAAAATTTTATACCTAACACAATTTTTCTTTTCTCTCTCTCTCTCTTCTTTTTTTTTCTTTTCTCTTTAATTTTCTCCCACTCTATTTATGTTAATAGATAAAGAAACGATACTGAATACAGAGCTACAATCATCTTCACAGTTCTGCTAAATCCACAAGTAAGCATAGATGTAAACAGTTCTTCGTAATCTATAACTAAGGAAAACTTATGACACTATGTACATTAGGATGATAAGATTGCATACACATTAATTCACACAAAACATAATGCTGGAAAGTATAGAGAAGAGAAACGTACCATCAGCTTAACTAGAGAAATCTTAGTCACAGTAAGTACCAATCTCGAAACAACCATCTCGGACATGCCCCTGAGTGGGTAGAGATTGCATCCATGATTCTAATATGAGTGAGTTGCAGATACAGTTTCATAGGTCCGCAGACAGGAGCTCTCAGAATTTCTTTTAACAGCTATGGCAATCAATGTCCATTTGTGCGTGACTCAAGAAAATAGCTTATATTCGATGATGGTGATATAATGACAGCTGACAATGTTCGTGGATAACTTGGCAGACCATAGATTGCTTCAGATATCAGCAGTCAACCATATCATGGTAATGTCCGAAAATCTTCAATGGTAGCGATGGACCACGCTTCACATTCTTTCAATATTTCTCACCAATAATGACACTGCACCAGAACATATTACTCAACAGCGAACAGTGGTGAAGGCAGCGATGGTCTCATTCTCTCATAACTGATACTCAACATTAGTGAAGACTTCTAATCTGGCAGCAGCGATGGAGTAGTTGCCATGGAAACGCTCAGGTTTGGTGGGTCAGTGATCCGGACAGCTGCACAATTTTTTCCTTCAATGTACTAAGAGTCATCTTCAAATAACGTTGTGTGGAGAGTTATAAACACTTCCTTAGGATATGTAAGAGCTCTTGTGATCCAGTACTCTGACAAACCCAGCTGCAGCAAGGCAACTCTTTTTTGCTTATGATTCTTAGCTTCAAACAATAATTTTGAGGCCACTATGATCCCTTTGACAGCAATGGTGAGTTATAATGTAGGTGAACTTGCTTGTCCGAATCGAAGTATAATACCCTGACAATCATCATTCAGATTACTGATGAGGCAAAGTGCGCCAGCGCTCCATAATAAATGCTTGGAAGGTCAACGATGACAGCGCTCCAATGTTCTTTAACAACTGATGTGGTCTGTCCACCAAGAGTGCGATTGATAGCCAAGATAATGTGGTTCAACAACGACGATGGCTTAGCTCCAGCTATGCTCAGAAACAACTCTACAACTGTCCAGTAGATAGCTTTATGACTAGCGCACAAGTAGCTAGAAGTTCTTTGCTCATCAGAGCATTAGTCAGAGAATCAGCCCTGTGGTGGAAAGGATAAACTCAAAGTTTCTTTTTCAGGTATTATGTGGATCAAATATAGATTCAGAAAGCTCAAGGTCTGTAGCTCGAGTAGCAGAAGGTTATGCTCTGAGAGAGAGTATGCACTCATGCATGAGACACTGGTGCAACTGCTCTATAGATGACTTCTCCGTTCAAAAGATACTAATGCATACCTTTTTATAGTCAATATCAACATAACGATAGCTTTGAAAATATAGTTCAGACAACATATACTTCTGAATGGCGATGATGCAATCCGTCACTTAGAGGTGTGGATCACCCGGAGTGAACCAATGCTCTAACACGTGTGTATAACCATCCATTGATTTGACATCAATCAGAAGATATTCAACGCTTATAGACTTGCAAGAGACAGTAGTGATTACACAGAGAACCATAGATGCATCAGTATGAACCATTTTGCAAGATGTAAGTGAGGCCAGGTATTCTAGCATTCCAATCATAGATAAACCAATTTTCATCAACGCTCATCCATCCTCTCCAAAACATACATACTTTTGAAAAGATAAGATTTTTTTTTCTTCTCACACACTCATAACAAGTAGTTCTAAGATACTTTCACTCTTTTCCCAAAACGTATTCATCCACGCTCTTTGAACTTCTCTTCAAAGACTTTCTCTTTTGGCCCCGTTTTCATAGAAGGCCCCCCCTTCTTATATTCTTTTCCCATGTGAATATGTATTTGACTTTTCTTCAAAACCTCCCTTCAAAGTGTTATTTGGCCTTCCTTTTGGAGTTTCAGGTGAGTTTGCCGGTAGCTTTCGTCATGAAAACTTCATACAACCTTTCAGGTAGCGCTTTGACACTCAAATTCAAGAATTGCATTGTAAGATTCAGATGAGCGAAGTTTTCTTTGTCGAACTTCATCTAAAAAATTTCTTTTGGTCCAACTTTCTTCTTGAAGTTTTCAAGAGCTTATATCCTTCAAGTTCATTTTTAAGACTCGAACTGTTATTTGTTTGAAGTCAACTCCTTCTTTTTGAAAGTAAAGTGCTAACCATTCTCTTCATTTGTCAGGAACCTTTCGTCACATATGTCTGAAGTTTGTTAAGAGCAATTTATTGTCGGAATATTTTGCACCTTTTTTTACACGTCGAGCATCCAAAAGTTAATAAAGGCACCTTTGACCTAAGAATCTGTCTTCATGGAATTCCTTTAGGAGTATCTTCTCCAACAACATCTGTCTTTATTATCCCTAGTGCTTACTGACGTTCTCATCTTCTTGTATGTTTTATTTTTATGGGTCTTGTTCTTATCCCGTTTGTGGAATTTGTGTGACATCATCATGATCCCTCTGAAGTTTCCTGTGTCTTTTCATTTGCAACACACTTCACAGGCTTGTGAAGGGTGGTAGCCGTTTTTGACACACCTAGTAACTCCTCAACATTTTCATAGATTTATTTACATAAACCGGTTCCTCTTCAAATTAGACCTTTTCCCCATAACTATCGAGCATATATTTTTCAACCCAATAAAACTCAGTATTTTTTGCTTTGAGAACTGGGGTTTTGCTTGATGTCTAGGTAGAACCTTGAATCTCAGTGTTATTGATGGAGATGAAATTTCTTACCATCACTGTCCAAAATTCCTATGTGCCTAAAACACCTTATTAATGGTTCTACTCATATTGCTGGTCTTATTCCCATTCCCGATGTATTTGAACTTCTCGATAGAGATGCTGTTGTTGATGCTATGCCCCGTGACTAAGATTTTCCTAGTTGGTAGATGGGATCAAAACGCATTGTGGTCTTTTATTAACTGAATATCATAAGTACATTGAAAGTGTTGTGTACGTGCTTCTAATCTATTAAAAAAATATTCACAGAAATTTAAAATTCAACTTTGGCCATTATTGGGCAAGCCAGATGCTCGAAACTGTAAATACAGTACATACAATAATGTACAATAATTGGCCATAGTAGCCCGATTTTATCATGAAAATTTTAAAAATTGCATTATTCAAGTCCGATATTTTTATGATAAAAAATCAGCTAACACTACTCCATCCTTATCGGAAGACCCTAACTATATCAAGCAAATGTCAGTGCTCATTGGAAGAAAAAGGAGTTGTGGTTTCGAACTGGAGAACATGATGAACAAGGCAAGCTGCACGAGCATGTTATCACATGGCAACATGAGCTATATGAAGGAGAAACTGCTCAATCAGATACAAGTTTTACGTTCGAGCAATCGTCTTACGCACTTCATATCTTTTCAGAAGAAGAAGACATTGAAACAAATTATTTAGATTGTTACGAGATTGAAGAGACTGAAGTATCTGATAGTGCAGACAAAGCACAGCCTTCACAACATGAAATACAAGGATATTCTTCAACCAATATGATTATGAGAATGATTAATCCAAATGATACTCTCTCCATCGAGGTCATACCAGGCAAATCCTTGTTACTTTCCAAACTCTTGTCCGACAAAGAGAAACAACAATACATGGACCTTGCTCACCGAATATCATGATGTTTTTGCCTAGACTATGGAAGATTTAAAAGGCATTAACAAGAAGTTTGGTCAACACCGAATTGACTTGAAAGAAGGAGCAGTACCAATACGCCAACGCCAATATAGGTGCAATCCTAAGTATTCATTGCTGGTGAAAGACGAATTTGACAAATATTTGAAGTCAGGAATTATTTATCCAATACTCAGCAGTGAATGGGTTTCGCCTATAGTGGTTTATCTGAAAAAGAAGACCGGGAAGATCCGGATTTGTCAAGATTATCGGAAGCTTAATGCTGCGACTCGTAAAGATCATCATCCTCTACCTTTTACTTATATGATTCTTGATCAAGTTTTTGGGGGGTGGCTCGCTTTTTTGTGCTTGGATAAACAGCATCCAGCTCCTTGATGGCAGCAGCCGCCTTAGACCCCAATTGCTTGGTGACCAACATGTGGAGGAGATACCCACATTTGGTAGTTGATTTGCGGCTTTCAGAGCTCCGCACAGTTTCTCTGCTACCTTCTCAGCCCACTTATAATTTTGAGTGGGGTCGTCCATGGTGAGGGTCAGAGAGAAGAAATCGCTCGGTGGGATGTGATCCATCTTGGTAGTATGTACTACGGCCATGGTGACGAGGATCTCTGAGGCGGCCCATAGATGGGGATCCGTGATGAGTAGGATAGAGATCTCGTCGTTGTTTTGGGCAGTGGTTTTGTCGTCGTCTGTCAGAAACTCGGTGAAGTACTTGGCATCATAGCTAGTGCCCTTGCCATGGATTGTCTCTCCGAGATTAGGAAAGCCGACACTCTGTAGATCCCCCGGAGAGACGTTGATAATAGAATAACTGCCAGTCTTGGTTGTAAGCCAAAAAGTTTGGAACTCATCCGAATAGGTCGAGTAGGCTGCTCGGATGAGGCTCTCGCTCTGCTGGTCCCGGAAAAGTGTTAGATCAAAGCCAAGGTTGGTGAGGATATCCTTGGCCAGTGTGAGCTGCTCGGTGTAATTCTTAAGAGAGATCATGATTATATTCCCTGAATAAGGACGAGGGGGTTTACGACGATGCAAGCTCAGTGAGGAATCACGGAAAGCCATGGCAGCAGTGATTTTAGATTGTCTGAGAATTTTGAAAATTTTGAAAAAATTTGGCATGAACTCGAGAGCAGCAATCTAAAATGAACTCGTGGAGAGAGGGTGGAGACCCATATATAGACTTTTTTGGGCAGGAATTCGCAACTTCACCCAGAAATCGTCCTCAGTGTCCACGATTTGGTAATCATGGTCGCAATTTCGAGGCATCATTCTGAGGGCCCACGAATTCATGTAAGTGATTTGTGTTTGCCAAAAGAGAGAAAAAGTCTGATAGTGCAAAAATATCTGATTAGAATTTGCTGAGGTAATAGAAATATCGTGAGGATCAATTTGAGCTCCCACAAATTGTTTGCGAATTCTGAGCATGGATATCCGATGAAGAAAACTTCAATTTTTTGATTTTTTTGACATTTTTCTTCTGAGATAGAATTTGTAGAGGCCAAAAATGAATCATTCTTTGTAAGAAAGAGGTCAGGTGAATTCTATCTGAGATGATGTGAAAACATTTAGTCTGAAACTAATGACTTTTGTGGTTTTCTCAGAGAAAACTGTTGGTATACTTGATCTGATAGTATCTTGATGGGTGGAACAACAAATCACAGCAAAAAATGTTGTTGAAATGGCATACAAACAATAAAAAGGGAGAAGAAAAAAATAAACAGTAGAGAAAAAGCATCTAATACATATCAAGATAAAAGCAGGGTTCGTTGTACTTTCTCAGTCGACTCCCATTGACCACAGTGTCGAGGATATCGCCTTGAAGGGTTTGTAGTTGAACATATCTAGAGGCAAAGATTGTTTTTATGACGTAAGGTCCTTGGCCCAAAAATTTTAGTTTGCCGTTGAAGGCTTTGGCCTGGTATAGCAAGACCTTATCGCCCACCTGGAAATCTCTAAGTTTCAATGATCGATCATGCCATATTTTTTGTCATCGTTTGTGGACTTGTTGAGCATGGATGCTGATCCGTTGTGTTTCACAGAGTTGCTCCAGATGGAATAACCTATTTGCTAGATTCTGAGGAGTATCGAGCTCAAGGTTGTAGGCTACTCGAAGGGAGGGAATATGGAATGCCACGGGCATAACGGCTTCTTGACCATATGTGAGCTGGAAGGGGATTAAGCGTGTAGCTCGCTTTGGGGTAGTGCGATAAGTCTAGAGAGCAGCATGGAGTTTGGATTCCCAATCAGATCGGCTGGACTCGATGGTTTTGGTGAGAATGCCACATAGGATTTTATTGGTGGATTCTGCCTGGCCATTACAGCGTGGATAGTATGGGGAACTTTTGCGATGTACAACAAATAATTTGGAAAGAAGATCTGCTATGACAGAGTTAAGGAAATGTGTACCCCTATCACTAATAAGCTCTAGAGGACATCCGAACCGAACTATAACCTGTTCATAGAGAAATTTGGTGGTGGAACGAGCGTCAGCATTGCGAACAGCTCTTGCTTCAGCCCATTTGGTGCAGTAGTCCGTAGCTACTATGATGTAACGAGATTGTGTGTGTCCAGCAGCAGGACTAATAGGTCCGACATAATCAATTTCCCATTTCTGGAAAGCTTGATCAGTGGGTACAGGGTGTAAAGGCATGTAGTCTGTTTTTTGAAAGCGTTTTGTGCGTTGGCAAACATCACAAGCCTTAGTGTAATTGTGCGTATCCTTGAAGAGTGTTGGCCACCAGAAATCGGCCAAGAGGATTTCCTTAGCAGTTGTTTCAGAAGAGAAATGGCCCGCACCAATACCTTCATGAGTGAGGGAAATTACAGAGGGTATTTCTCCTTCAGTAAGACAACGTTGGATAATTCCATCTAACCCTTGCTTGTAGAGTTGTCCTGCAATTAACGTATAAGGTTTAGTTTTGAGGACCAATGCTCATTGTTCAGGTTTAGAAAAGGAAGGATCCATCTGCCCTGAAGTTAAATATTCGATAATTTCTTTAGCCCATATAGGTGTAGAGTCAACTTGGAAAAGGATTGCATCTGATAAATCATCGTTGACGCCTTGATCAGGGGTAGGAAGGTAAGAGATTCGGGATAGATGATCTGCTAAAAAATGTTGAACTCCCTTACAAACCAAGATCCTAAACTCAAATTCTCTCAATAATAGATCCATCTAGTAATACGACCTGTGGTGCAGGTCTTGTTGATGAGATACAACAGTTCTTGATGATCAGTGAAGAACGCAAAGATTTTTCCTAGAAGATAATGACGAAACTTCTGAACCGCATATACCATTGCCAAGGCTTCACGTTCGGTAGTGGTATAATTGACTTCAGTAGGTATCAATTGTCGACTAAGAAAATGAATTGGGTAATCCTTTTTGAATTCTCCCAGTTGGGTGAGCACTGCTCCAATGGCATACTTGGATGCATCGGTATGGACATGGAATTCTTTAGAATAATCAGGAGCCCGGAGGATGGGTGCTTTGGTAAGGGCTTCTTTGAGTTGATTGAAGGCGACACGTTGTTCATCCGTCCATTTGGGAACTACAACTACTTTGTAGATTAAGCGTGCTTTGTTAGTCAAATCAAAAATAAAGCACCGATAGTAGTTGGCGTGGCCAAGGAAGGAGTAAAATTCACGTATCATATGCGGTTCCGGTAGATTTTGAATGATAAGGATCTTTTTAGGGTCAGTGGCAATGCCATTTTGTGAGATAATATGTCCTAACACAATACCATGGGTTACCCAAATCTGGCATTTTTCAGGATTAAGAGAGATACCGAAGCGTTGACATTGGATAAAAAAAATTTCGAGCACAGACAGATGACGTATTTCTTCGAAATGTGCTCCTAAATCGTCCAAGTAAACTTCTAAGGTATCGCCCATCTGTTGAGAAAAGGCCGCTTGCATAACACGTTGGAAGGTGCTAGGAGCATTGCAGAGCCCAAAAGGCATGACTTTCCAGCAAAAGGTTCCCCATTCTGTGGCAAAGGCGGTTTTGTGTTGATCTTCTTCAGCGATTTGGATCATATTATATCCGCTAAAGCCATCTAAGAAGGAGTAAGCCTCATCTCCTACTAGATTTTCTAAGATGGATTCTTTGAAAGGCAATGGAAAATAATCACGTTCAATGATGGCGTTAAGTTTCTTAAAATCGACACAGATCCGGAGTTTTCCATTTTTCTTAAGGACGATGAAAATTGGGGAGACCCACTCAGTATGCTCAATTTCATATATAAATCCTGCATCTAAAAGGCGTTGTAATTCTTCTTTGATCTTGGCCTTATAGATGGGATTGCATCTGTACGGACGACTCGCAGTGGGCCTCGCACCCGGTTTAAGTGGGATACAATGCACAACTACTTGGGATGAGACGCCTTTCATGTCTTTATAGGTCCAAGCAAAGATATGTCGATATTTTCGCAGGAGCTTTTCAAGCCGTCTTCGTTGTTCGCGATTGAGATGAGCTCCGATGTGGACAAGATATTCGCTGGTTTCATTTGGCTCACTCAGGGACAGGGTTATGGTTTGTGCAGGGCCTTCGTAGGGTGGATTACTAGTGGGCTCACTTGGAATAATTTGATTGTAACATCCTTGATCGTATAGTCCTTAAAGTATGCTGGAACATCATGGGTTGGAGATTCGAGGGGGGCCTTGCCTTTATCTTGCCGAGATGGTGCTTTTTCAGGGATGGGTGTAGGGCTAGAGGCAATCTCAGGAACTTCCCAAACAGTCATCAATGAATGAATCGTCTGATTCATTAGTAGGTAGCCATGCAACATTTAGCAGCTCATCATGGTGTGGAAGAATATCAACAAAATTGATATTGATGATGGGTGTATCCAGATCAGGTAATTGGTCGTGATCGATCGGGTGTGGAGAGGTACAATTATCTTGATGTTGAGCACAATAATCGACATTCACACAATCAATGGTAGCTAGACTGTGACTCCAGTTTATGATATCAACATAATGACCTTTTTCATGGCTGGACTGGTATGGCTCAAATACTGAGTTGGTGGTTGAGAATCCCTCGTCATGTATGCGTGCAGGTTCGAGTTTACCCGTTGAGTCAAGTGTCACAGAATTGTCACAATTACCAAAAGTGACTAGGCCTTTGCTCCAATCATGAACGACTCGTGCATTGGTGAGCACGGACGACCAAGTAGTAATTCATAAGAATAGGCATTATTGGGAATATCAAATACTACAAGGTCAACAAAAAATTTGAGACCTCCTAGTTTGATCAGCACGTGTGGAAGGAAACCGGTAGGTCGGACCACACTTTGATCAGCCATTCAAAGTTGACAAGTAGGTTTGACAAGCTTGTCTCTCAGATTCCATTCCATCATGAGGGATGTGGAAATGATATTAACCCCGGAACCTCCATCGAGTATTGCTAAAACTTCACGGGATTGATGATGGGTAGCTGGGATTTTGATGTTGCCTCGTTCGCTGAGTGGATTG
Source organism: Diphasiastrum complanatum (assembly GCA_029204225.1). Lineage (NCBI taxonomy): Eukaryota > Viridiplantae > Streptophyta > Lycopodiopsida > Lycopodiales > Lycopodiaceae > Diphasiastrum > Diphasiastrum complanatum. Next base: position 54,183,240 of record CM055092.1, on the reverse strand, counting down.
GTTAGATGTAAGGGCATTTTAGGCAACTCATCAATAGTGGTGGTGGTATTTGGATTGGATCTGTTGTTTCCACTGGCCAACATGCTTCTAGAGGACATGGAAGAGAAGAGTGACATTGGCTTGTAGTAAATCTCCCCAAACTTCGGTACCTTCAAGGGGTTTTCTTTCAAAGGGCTTGTGAGGTACTTTATGGGAAGAGGAAGATTGTTGGTCGGCATTACGGATTTGATGGCGATACTCATGATGCAGTCGAATTTTTTCAGATGGGTGAGGATAAACTATCGGGGTTGAATCATCACTTGGAGGAATAGCCTGCGGTTGAGTTTTGCTAGGTGCAAGTGTAGGGGCTTGGCGTTGGGTTTGTGCCCGAGTCAAGACCCAAGCAGGATGAGTTTCAACTGGTAAAGTTTCTACTTGCACTGAATAGACTGGAGCAGCAGGTTTGGATCAGGATGGGTAGTCCTTCACGTGATGTTCAATACCACAATTTTCACAAGCTGGAGGGAAACGAAGTTTATCTAGGCAGCGAATACTAGGATGTTTACCTGCACAGATAAAGCACCCTCGTATTGTGGGTAGTTGATGTGCGGCAAAGACAGCTTGGTTTGGATTGTAAGCTTGGACATTGGGATCCAATGTGGTAAACCCCTAGTCGTGGCACAGGTTGTTGTGGCGGGTAGGGGCGGTAAGCTCAATAAACGGTGGGTCTGGTGGCTGCTAGGAAATGATTTCGCAGTTGAGAGCATTCATTAGCAGTGTGATGCTGTGAGCAAATTGGACACCAGACATTTTCTCTTGCTGGAAAAGATTTTTCAGCAATATGTTTCATGGCGGTTTGGAAATCGGTAGTGAGATTATTCATATGTGATTGTTGAGCAATATTATCAGACTTAGGACGATCCGGATTCTTAGATTTCTTTTCACGATGGTCACAGTCATCATCAGAACCTTCGTCTTCTTCACGGATAGCATCGGTCATCACATCTTTAAGTTGATCATAAAGGTCAACTGGTTTGAGTTCACGGCGGATGTTTTTAAGCAATCCAACTAAAAATAGTTTTATGGCCATTCGTTTAGTGATATTTTCATCAATACATTTGAATGAACGGGCTCCGAGTCAATTTGGATGGTTTGAAACGCTTGATGAGCGCGTCCTTGATTGTGGTCCAAGAAGCAAGATCAGGAGTTTCGAGATTCAAGTACCACTCCTTGGCGGTGCCATAGAGTACCATGGGAAATAGGCGAAGCTTTTCAGTTTCAGAGGTATCTCCATAGAAACGGCATGCATTATTAAAGTCTTGGAGAAATCGGACCGGGTCAGATTCGCCATCGTTCTTCATTCCATTCATGGAGTCGTCGAATTAGAAGATTCAGCACAGTCACGAGACATGATGCAGAATACAGATGAGCAGGGCAGGACTGTACTTGACAAAAAAAGGGCAGTTTGCTTGTAGAATGAATAGTGTAGGACAAAAACTGGTCTTTCTGGTTGTTATAGAATTTGCGCGCGAATTCTGAACAAGTCTTCTGAATGTCAGAATATTGATTTTTTGAGATTTTCTAGAAAAATTTGGCGTTTCAGAATTCGCGGATAGTACAGGAAAATCGTGCTCTGTGAGGGCAAATTCTAACAGAGAGGTTTGACTGGCAGATAGGGAATATAGAGAAAGATGTGATGTTCTGTCAGTAAACGGGGCAAAATCTATGAGATAGAATTCGCGGAAACCATGGATTTTATTATCAAGGTGGGAGGCTGCTAGGAGTGACAACATTTGGCCAACTGCAAATTGTTGTTTGGTATTGCTCTTAATGGCTCATTTGAGCTCTCCAAATACAGTCTTGAACTACTTATATGGTTCCAGAGGGGCCTTGGCTATCTTGGCCTTGGACTCGACTATCCTATGCAAAATTTGGGAAGTAATACGTCTTTTTTGAGGTTGCCAACCATCAAAAAATTGTTGAGGAGTTGAGCAGCAGTCTGAATTGTAAGATCAGTAATGGCCTCTATAGGATAGTCGTCATTTGTCTAGTGCAGATAATTAGTAGTGTCAATGTAGGGCTTAATAGCCTGTTTGGCTTGCTTATGGTTCGGTGAGGCTTGGGTACCAGACGCTATCCTTATGGCAGCAAGGGCGGCCTCAGTCACACGCACCTTGTGTGTGGCTCCCTGGAAGGTAATGTAAAATTTGGATTTCTCCTCCTCCCAAGTACTGAAGGCAAGAGTGATAAAATCCATGTTTATTCTCCCTGAGAAGGCTCTCTCATGAATACCCATTGCAGTAAGCAGAGGCTCCGCAAGGGTCATCCATTGAGTGACCATGCTTGTGCTAGGAAGGATCATGATATCCGTTGCAGATGTAGGAAAAATAGTAATTATTCTTTCATATAGAACACGGTGAAAGTTTGAATAAATCAAACTAATATCAGTGTCTTCAATCAGGCTTGTTTCTGATCTATGTACTAATAGAACAGTATTTATCTTGATTGAATTAGCTTGTGGAAATAATATGCGGAATTAAGAGACAACTTAAGACAATTTAAGACAAACAGAAACTATTGATCAAAAACAAATTTATAATTCTGAATCTGAATCACTATACATTTATTGTTGTCTTATCTCGTTGATGTGTCTATGATTGAATGAGTCTGAGAGTCTTCAGTGTGAGAGTGTGTGAGTGTTTTACAACGAGTAGTGCACATGTATTTATATTGCTACAGGATAGGTCTTTTGGCCTTTTAATTTTGTAACAATAGATCTAACCGTTTATGACGGTTGATATTCAAATAGACGCTCTGTTTCTAGGGTTGAAAAATTTTTGTTCGCAAATATTTCACGACAGTCTGTCTCTTTGTTACAACTTCGTGTTTTGCAAATTATTCGTGACACTTGTCTCTTCGCGACATTTTTCTTGTTTCGCAAATGGTTCGTGATAGATGACAGTCTTTGAGCTTGAAGAAGAATCCAAAATATTTTGTGAATTGTACGCGACAATTTTGCAACATCTGAGGTTTGAACAAGAAACAAAATATTTTGTGACAAGATTCTGTTCGCGAATCTTGCGAGCTTCAACAAGAAACCACGAACTTCTACAAGAGAATCTTTCATGAATCTTTTGAGTTTCAAGCAAGATAAATTTCGCGAATTTTTTGAGATTGATCATGAATAGAAATGTTTTAAGTTCGAGTTCATTTCTCATCCTTTGTCAAGTAAACTGTGCACTTTGTTAGTAGGATCGATAGAGAGGAACCATGAGAACCGCTGAGAGAGAGGAACCGTGAGAACCCTAGAATGCCAACCAGCATGTCTTGAATTCACGATCACATTAATATTTATATTTCGTTGATCTATATAGCTGAATGCCGCAAGTGAAAAATTACAAGTAACTAACACCGACAATAGGAGAATGACTAATATTCCAAACTAGGTCAAGAAATATATTTAAACTCAATGACTCACAATAATAGTATTCCAGTTTTTCATCACACAAGACTCGGAGCTTGTTAGAGATGTGGTACATTTCTCTCCCTGGATAATACTTGAAATAACTCAGAAATAGTGACAGATGTGATACATTTCTCTCCCTAGATAAAACTTGAAATAACTTAGAAATAGTGACATGTGGTTTATGCATAACCATGTTGTTGTCAATGTCCAACCCTAGAATGCCAACCAGCATGTCTTTAATTCACAATCACATTAATATTTATATTTCCTTGTTCTGTATTGTTTTTGTTTTTTTTTTTGTAGTGTTTAGGGTCAAAGCATACAAGTAAACTACTTTCATCATGCTTAAACGTAACAGATAGACAAGCTGAATGCCACAAGTTAAAAATTGCAAGTAACTAACACCGACAATATCAGAATGAGAAAACTACGTCAACATGTCTGGTTCTGATTTTTGCTACAAGTTTCATGACTAGGGTTTCACATGCAACGACTACCTAAACTGCAAATTGAGGTATGAGATGATTTTTATATCTATTCGAATTGATGGTAAAAGTTGTGGGTTTATTGTAAGATGTTACTTGACTTGAGTTTTTTCGTTGCCATTCATCCCAACCAATTTTGAAACTGTTTTTCGTAAATCGTCTATTCTCAAATGTGATAGTATAGCTTGAACCACTCGTGATTTGAATGTGATTTTTACAAGCATGTTAGAGTTGCGGAACGGTAAGCATATCACCTTGAATGTTGAACACCGTCATTATTTCCCTCATTTACAATGTTATGACATCTTTCATAGAGTAGTTAAGACTTGAATTTTGTAGTTGTGTTCAAGTAAATCAATTACAGTTTGGTAGTGAAGCATACAAAGACAACTTAGAATTCAGTTTAGAAGCTTTAGCACTTCATGAACAAATGCGATGTGAGAAAGTAGACGATGATTGTTTACTATTCTTCGACTTGTTTAGTGAAAGCACAAAAATTGTAGCCAAGAGTCGTACAGATTTAGAATGTGTTTTACGGTTTGCTGAGTTAGGTTTGTTGATAAAACTACCATGCGGAATCGTCAAGTTGTAAAACGGTTTTTCAGGTTTTGTCAATTATGAAACGTATCAACTGAACTCGACCTCTGTGAAACACCAAAGCGGGTCGTCCACCATCCGCGGTTGAAATACACCGCCTTGGTTAAGCGTCACACTAGTCACACCCGCCATCGATACTGTCTAGCGAAATACCTAGACCTAACGGTAGGCGAAAATACCACCGCTTATCAAACAAATCGGTGTGTATAACTTGCACCCCGCGAGCACATCATAGGCAATAAATCGGTTTCAAGCCCATGTAAGATTTTTATTAACTGTAAGCCGAATTCAATGGGGAAAGAGACATTAGCAAAATCCTAATGCAAATTAGTGACCAGAAGTTTTACGGAACCGTAACCCTAGAAAGCTAGTGAATCATTGCACCAAAATTGACAGCACCCCCTCCTTGCAACCGTATCTCTGAGAGCCTGGAAAACCCTCATCGGTTGGGGAGCACGGGGCGATAGAGAAGGCCATCAGGGTTGGAAGTGGCAAATTCTCTATTGCTCACATAGGGCCGAACCGCCTTTAGAGGTGGGGCCCCTTGACCCTTTTAGGACGTTTCGGCTGGACCAACCCCCTGTCCAAATTGGCCCTAACATGTTAGCCTATATTTCCGCACGTAAAATCGGGCTAATATTGAAGTTTAAGTTTGCAATAATTGCAAAAACCGGCATGTAAAATCCGGTTATTAGAGAAAAATTGGCACAAGTCTGCCTTAGAACTGGGTCCCAACCCGTCCTAAATGAGACTAGAGAAAAGTTTGTGGCCTTACAAATGGCCTGTGATAAAGTTTTACGGCTTTTTGGCCAGTTGTAAAAATAGCCAACATAGCCGTGCTAAAATCCTACCATGTACAGAGTTGGTTTTACTAATACATGGTTGCCTAGTGCATTTTCAGGGAAACCGTGTTGTCGTGGGAGCCCTAGTCATGAATGCCGGAAAACTCAACTTCAGTCAAAGGGCCATCAAAGAAAAATATTTATCGGGCAAAACCCAAGTTGTGAATTATGGGCAATATTGAAACCTTGCAGGAACCCTAACGGGTAAAATTGGGCAAATTACAGGAAATGGGCAAATTACGGGAAATCAGTCGATAATCCCGAGAAACCAAAAGCCAAGGGCCGGCGGGCCGTACCTGCTACAAAGAAAAGAAAAATCAAATAAAGGGCTAAAAGAAACAAAGGACCAAGGACCAAGGAAATGGAGGGCACCTTATTAGGTGGAGTAGGGGCTTGACAAAAGTCCTCACCCACCTTTTGGATAATAAATGTTAACAAGACTTTAGGACCTAGAGGGCCTAAAAGATATTTTCTCTAGCTTTTGACTAAGAGGGCATCTTGGCTAGTTTTGGAAAGGGGGCCTTAAATGGCACCAAAAAACCCCTACACCCTCAAGGAGACCACTTGATGTACTTGCCAATGGGTGTTGGACAAATGGACAAAAGGGCTCGAAGGCATGAAAATTGGCAAAGCCTCATTTTGAAGGGGGACACTTGGGATTTACTATAAAAGGAGGCCACTTTTTGTGTTAAGAGATAGTTGGATAATAATGAGATGATGTTGATAGTTGGATAGGTGAGAGTTTTATCTAATCTTATTGAGAGGTAGAAGTTTTCTTGCAATAGAGTGTTGAGTATGGTCTTAGGGTTTGTAATTGCTTTGTATTGTTGAGGGATGAATTGTTATGAGTGAGTTTGTTATTAAAATCTCATGCTCTTGGAGGCCTATTTGATCTATGCTTGTTAATTTTCATCATGTGAGATCCTTTCTTATGAGTGCTTGTTATCTTTTATCCTATTCAAGATATAGCTTTGGATCATGAGGTGAGAGCCTTCTTCAATCAAGTACTTATGGATTTGTGTTCATGTGTTGTTTCCATCTCCTTCATGTTGAGAGATTTCAAGAATTAAGGGTTTTTCAATTTTTTGAAAGGAATTCAATGGTTGAGGTTCATTATGTTATTTAGACCATTATATCTTCTTGAGGAATTATGCGAGGATGAATCCCTTATGGTGTTTTGTGAAATGAGAGGTATGTGTGTAGAGATTGATAAAGTCTCATTGTCAAGGTGTTATTCCTAAGAGAAAGTATCGGAAGCCATAGTTCCACCTTTGAGGAGTGTGTTGTGTCTATGCTTCATGGTTGTGTGAGCATTCATGAGGGGCCTCCATCCCTCATTTTTTATCATTTTTGAGTCAATCACGAAAAAGAATTAGTCATCCATCCGAATTACATTTAATTATGTTTCTTTTGAGGGACAAGAGACTACTTTCATCATAGTGTTGAGAGGGTCATTGCAACTAGTTCTATTGTCAGCTAGTTTGAGAGACTCCTTGAGTATGGTATGAATATCCCATCATCCATTAGATCGCCATCCTTATTTCAGATGTGAAGCAATTATGAACGGTCATAAGGAATGTGTGGCCCATTGCTACTTGTCTGAGCAAAGGAAATTTCCTATTCAGGTCAATAAAGCGAGTAGCTATGAAGCAATTATTGGTTCTCTGAGGATACGGATTTGATCACTACCATTCCATCGCATTCTCTGTAGTAGAGAACAAATGCATTCCTATTGGATTCCAACACATTTTTATGAACACTCAATCACACTTTAGAGGTAAAATACTCCTACTGTTTTCTACCAAACCCAACAATCAATCACCCGTCCTATGGTAGTCATCGAGCGAACTTCCAATGTCATTTCTGAGCGCATTTATACTACCAGTCAATAACTGAGTTTAGAGGCAAAATATCTGTTGCCAATCGCATTCATAAGGGTAGTCTTTTTGCGGATTCAATGCTGAGCCAGATCAAAATTTTGATGCTACCTCCATCAATGCATTTCCAGTGCTGTAAATCGTGCTTCAATAGGGCAACACTCACTGCCGAATCACATTTTTAAAGGTAATAGATCGCACCTGAAGAGACCCATTTGTCTCCACAGATTGCACTGGAAAACGATGGTTTTGCTATAAAACAGAGATGGGTTTGGTCTGAGAAAGATATCCATCAACTTCACGGCCCTGCCTACTGCCTACTGCCTACGATCCTGTCTAAGGCCTCTGATTCCACTTGTGGTCTGCTCGCTCATCCTGCACCTCCCTCTGTGGCCCTCGCTGCCTGTTCCTCTGCTCGCTACCTATCTGCGGATCTCTGGAAGCTGTTGGCTGCCTGCAGCTCCTCGCTGCCTCACCTAGTAGCTTCCACCTGCCTGCCTGCGGCCCTACATCATGAAAATCAGCAAAAATCAAGCCTGTACCTGCTGTCTGCGGCCATTAGGTTGCTGCCATGTGGCCTACAACTGCTGAAACGGCCCCTGCCCTAACTATGGCCACCTTGCAACGTATTCGCTGCCCAATTGAGGATTTTTCGGCCTACGGATCGTTGTCTTTCTGTCCTCTGCCTGTGGCAAACCTGCCCGTGGTCTGTGCGGACTGTCCATCGCATTTTATCAGCGGACTTCATACCTTTTTTTTAACGGATTGAGCACAATTTTGAGGCATTCCTCACTGGTCTAGCGCTTACAGTGGGTTATTTGAATTGCTTCAAACCTATGATCCATCATTTCAGAAGGCAAAGCAAGATGGTAAAAGCAATACGACTAAGAACTTGAAGTATTCATGACTAGTCAGCTCTTGCGACAAATGGGCTACCTAATGGCACATTGAGGTAATACTCACATTTTTCATAATCAGTTGATCTTCATGACATCGTTTTTTCGCACGTTGTGTTCTTTCAATGGCAATAGAATGTAGTATGTAGCCGTAAATAGTTTTGGTTTGAAGAAGGGTTTTTCAAGTATTTTCGTTGATATTGAGTTTTAAGAATTGATCGTACCTTCTTAAAACTATAAAACCGTCATTGTTGAGTGTGCATTGTGTTTGAGTCCATCGTTCCTAGGGTAATTGAATCGTACATTTGATGAGCTTTGATATCAATACTAAAGCGGTTGACACTATCACAAGTACGAAAATTGGGTTGAGGTTATAGGTAGACTGTGGGTGTAGACTAGTGAATTACCGATTTGTTGTTTTTTCAATGTATGAAACTGGGAAAAAATTTGGGCCATGTGTTGTTAACATCACATTGGAGTACATGCATTAGGGAAGAGTAATAAAGGGTTTTTCGACCATTTTTTGTTTTATTAAGTCGTCTAGCATGTTCTTCGGTTAGTTATAACGACTATACGGAATCGTCAAGTTGTGAAGCGTTTTCCGGGTTTTGTCAATTATGAAATGTATCAACTAGACCCGACCTCTGTGAAACACCAGAGCGGGCCATCCACCATCTGTGGTTAAAAAACACCACCTTGGTTAAAGTGTCACTAGTCACACCCGCCGTCGGTGCTATCTAGCGAGATACCTAGACCCGACGATCGGTGAAAATACCACCGCTTATCAAACAAAGCGGTGCGTATAACTTGCACCCCACGAGCACATCATAGACAATAAATTGGTTTCAAGCCCATGTAAGATTTTTACTAACTGTAAGCCGAATTCAAAGGGGAAAGAGACATTAGCAAGATCCTAACGCGAATTAGTGATCAGAAGTTTTACGGAACCATGACCCTAAAAAGCTAGTGAATCATTGCATCAAAAGTACTGGCACCTCCTCCTTACAGTCATACTTCTGAGAGCCTGGAAAACTCTCATTGGCTTGGGAGCACGGGGTAACAGAGAAAGCCCCCAAGATTGGATGTGGCAAGATTTCTGTTACTCACGTAGGGCATAACCACCATCAATAGTGGTGCCCCTTGAACTTTTTAGGACTTTTTGGTGAGACCAATCCCCTACCGAAAATTGCCCTAACATTGGTGCGTCTGTCGGGAGGAATTTGATAATGGGCTATTGTTTGAAGGGCGATTATCTATACGTAGGGTTGTGAACTGTACAGATTAGCCATTTGCAAGTTGCTTATGTTATTTGACCCGCCAGACGCCTAACATTGGTGCGTCTATCAGGAGTAATTTGATAAGGGAGTATTGTTTGAAAGACGATGGCCTACAATGAAGATGTATTAGAAATTTTCTGGTTGAATGAGTGTATTGTCAAGACTGTCAACCTTGGTATTGAATGTCGAGGTGGTCAACATCACACAATGATGTGTGCTAGTCCCACAAATCAATTGTCAGGGGCATTCTTTGAGTTGTCGATTGAATACCACCTGTGTTAGATGAGCCATTACTATGAGAAATTGATAGCGAGGATCATAGATGTGTAATTGATCTAGAACGAGTATGGTTGGCATCCTACGGGCCCAACAAATTTATAGGCAATAGCTCCTAACCAGATGAGGACCCTATGCTTACGATCAATCGACTTCTTCACCTGGCTAATGGTACTCTTACGTGGGTACCTATCTAGGCAAGGCTATTCAACGAACCCTGATGAAAAGGTTAAGCTTGAGCGTCGTGAATTAGTGGAGATGGTCCATTTGAGAGATATGCATGCAACATTGTTAGCTTTGACTCTAGACGTGAGACGACTTCGGAATCAACAAGAGTTGATCAATCACCACTATGGCCATCAGTCCATACCATTGTGTCGGTATTGCCAAGAAGATCATGCCACTAATGATTGTTGGAATACAATATGTGGATACTGCGATAGGGTAGGCCATCTAAAAGGAACTTGTCGAATTTACAAGAAAGATGAGAAGCGTAGGGGGAAACTAGTCCCAAAGATTTCTGAAGCGATAAACACCCCTACAAACTAGAGCATAAAATAGGATATGATTAGAAACAAGACATCTTGAAAGCTACTAGACGGAGCCGTAAAGGTAGATAGAGATCCAACGATGATCATTTGAACTTACAATTACACTTGTTGTTCAAAATATACCACAAACGATTATCACATAGGAAGAGCCATGGATGAGGGCCTACTATATGAGCATTTTGGATACATAGGTGTAGAAACTGCGTAACCAACACCTAGTAGAACAAATTCCACCTACAGGAGTTTCAAATATTGGTTGTTCGGCTTTGTAGAGGATAGGACAATAATCAAAAGGCTACATATGCGAACCCTTGCATGTAGATTTAAATAATTGCAACGGAGAGAATAGTGACGGAAACCTGGCGCTCGTGGGCCATGAATCTAGAACGCAAATTATGTTGGGAGAGAAAAGATGTTGACTACCTCCTTGAGCCATAACATATATGATCCCCTCCTTGATTGGATAAACCAATCCACTAGTGTAACTAGTGAGCCATCAACAAATAGGTGGAGTGAACTGTCTTTTGATCAACTAAGTACATCACTTGATGTTGACCAAATGTCCATGAATGATGGAGTCACAAGCCCATATCAACCCATCAGCAATGATGAGAGCTTGGGATCTTCTGACAATATAGTAGAGGAGTACCCACAGGAGGAGTCCCATGAAACTATTAGCTTGTATTTTGCAGATCTTATGCATGATACTGAGATGCCTCCTCTAGAATTAGAGGAGCGAGAAATTCTCTATGAGCACGATAGGTTGATAGAGACACCTGAAGTAATGACCAAAAAAGGACTTGCTAGTGCCATAGATGCATTCTTAGAGTCTCTTGAACATAATGAGGGTGAAAGGAAAGACCATACACCATCAGAACTAGATGCCATCGAAGAAAAGCATGTCATATTAGAGGACCTTTTGATCGAACCTCAACTAGAGTCACATCTAGTTGAAGAATCGCAACTAGATCTCGATGGATTCTCATTCGCCGAAGTAGACTTGGCTTTACAAGTTTCGATGCAAGAGGCCAGCTTATTGCCTAGAGAACCAAGTCTAGCCACAAATAGTAGGAATATAGCAGGAGATTCACCTATCCTGCTCCCAAAAGTCATTAAAACCCAAGAGCAGTCACCACAAGAACGCACAATGCCAAATCTTCTTGAGGATCAAGAAGATAGTACTGCCAATCTACAAATAGCAATAGCACTCTCACTGCAAGAGTGGGAACCACCTTCAGATATCCACATAGATGACATCCAATCAAAAATAGAATTAGGAGAGTGCTCAACTCGATATGACAATGAAGGTGAGATATCCAGTTGAGAGTTATAGTGATGAATCTGAGTGGGAGACCATATCTGAAGATGGAATTGAACCAGAGCCCAATGAGGTGGCGGGTGATGAAGCAAAAAGTGCGAAGAGATGATGGATGATGACATATTGTCAAAACAGGGACCGATGGTAGAAAATAAAGTTGAGCTAGACATGGGCCTCGAGGATCACACTAAACAAAACACAGAAGAAGAAATTTCAGCTGAAGATGACCATCGAGCTCAAGCTCAACCAATTACGCAAATACCTAGCCCTTTATCTATTGCACCATTGACATGAAGAGTCATTCAGCCAATAGTTATTCCTGATGATATCGGAAGGACACTAAGAATAATAGGCTCCCTACCTCAGTTTCACGGAAGCACTGATGAAGATGCCCATAGATATATCCAAGAATTTGACACGCTGATGTTCACCAACACTGTCATAAATCCAATGCATAGAATGATGCTGTTTTCCACAACTCTAGTAGGGAAAGCTAGACGATGGTACTATAATTTACCCAAAGCTTCCATTACCACCTTGGAGAAACTGTTACAATTGTTTATAGCAGAGTTTGGACTCAAATACAATGTTGATAGCTTGATGTTCGCTTTGACCACGATACAACAAGAACCAAGAGAATCAATACGCCTATATGTTAAATAACTCAAGGAGCTCGTTCGCCAATTGAACATAGGGCTAGCAATTGAGGTATCATCTCAATTAGTACTCACCTTTTTCTTGAGGGGCCTACAACCAGCTATCCAGCTAAAAGTACACCAATCTGGGGTTACATCATTCGAAGAAGCAATGTGTAGAGCCAGAACCACAGAAGAGGCCTTTATTGCTACGAATGAATGCCAAACCATCTTAGCCATGATGAAAATCATAAATCATACAGTACCATTGAAAGGCGACACCAAGCCAATACAACGTGGTAAATCACCACTTAATAGTCCAACTTTTGTAGGAGGCGTTTCACCTGCATATCCCAACACCTTTTTCAGATATTATAGAGAGCGTGGCCATTCAAAGGATGGATGTTGGTCACAAGAGAATGATTTCAATACTAGAAATCGAAGGCAAGAATCGATAAGTCATGATGTCATGGATGATGAACTACTTAGAACCTACCAAACTTGGAGTCAACCACAGATAGATTGTAGAGTGACCTCTCAGGGTGACGTGACTAGAACGGAAGGAGACAAGCCCCCGATAAACTTGGCAGAAACACTCATAGAGAAGAAATGGCAGAGGGTAACCCAAGATAGGGTACAGATAGACATCTCTAATGAAGAGTGTGAGGGAGCAAGTAAGCGACTGGTAGACTCCAAAGACACTGAACCTAGAGACTCTGGGTCCGCCGTATGGGGACCATACTACCCACTGGTAGTCGCCAATGTTAGCCGATATTTCCGCACGTAAAATCAGGCTAATATTGAAGTGTAAGTTTGCAATAATCGAAAAAACCGGCATATGAAATCCGGTTATTAGAGAAAAATTGGCACAAGTCTGCCTTAGAACTGGGTCCCAACCCGTCCTAAATGAGGCTAGAAAAAAGTTTGTGGCCTTAGATATGGCATGTGATAAAGTTCTACGGCTTTTTGGCCAGTTGTAAAAATAGCCAACATAGTCGTGCTAAAATCCTACCATGTACAGAGTTGGTTTTACTAATATATGGTTGCCTAGTGCATTTTCAGGGAAACCGTGTTGTCGTGGGAGCCCTAGTCATGAATGCCGAAAAAGTCAACTTCAGGCCATCAAAAAAAATATTTATCGGGCAAAACCCAAGCTGTGAATTATGGGCAATACTGAAAACTTGTAGGAACTCTAACGAGTAAAATTGGGCAAATTACGGGAAATGGGCAAAATACGCAAATCAGTTGGTAATCCCGAGAAACCAAAAGCCAAGGGCCGGCGGGCCGTACCTACTACAAAGAAAAGAAAAATCAAATGACGGGCTAAAAGAAACAAAGGACCAAGGACCAAGGAAATGGAGGGCACCTTAGGTGGAGTAGGGGGTTGACAAAAGTCCTCACCCACCTTTTGGATAATAAATGTAAACAAGGCTTTAGGACCTAGAGGGCCTAAAAGATATTTTCTCTAGCTTTTGACTAAGAGGGTATCTTGGCTAGTTTTGGAAGGGGGCCTTAAATGGCACCAACCGCTACACCCTCAAGGAGACCACTTGATGTTTTTGCCAATGGGTGTTGGACAAATGGACAAAAGGGCTCGAAGGGCATGAAAATTGGCAAAGCCTCATTTTGAAGGGGGACACTTGGGATTTACTATAATAATAGTGAGATGATGTTGATAGTTGGATAGTTGAGAGTTTTATCTAATCTTATTGAGAGGCAAAAGTTTTCTTGCAATAGGGTGTTGAGTATGGTCTTAGGGTTTGTAATTGCTTTGTATTGTTAAGGGATGGATTGTTATGAGTGAGTTTGTTATTGAAATCTCATGCTCTTGGAGGCCTATTTGATCTATGCTTGTTAATTTTCATCATGTGAGATCCTTTCTTATGAGTGCTTGTTATCTTTTATCCTATTCAAGATATAGCTTTGGATCATGAGGTGAGAGCCTTCTTCAATCAAGTACTTATGGATTTGTGTTCATGTGTTGTTTCCATCTCCTTCATGTTGAGAGATTTCAAGAATTAAGGGTTTCTCAATTGATTGAATGGAATTCAATGGTTGAGGTTTATTATGTTATTTAGACCATTCTATCTTCTTGAGGAATTATGGGAGGATGAACCCCTTATGGTGTTTTGTGAAATGAGAGGTATGTGTGTAGAGATTGATAAAGTCTCATTGTCAAGGTGTTATTCTTAAGAGAAAGTATTTGAAGCCATAGTTCCACCTTTGAGGAGTGTGTTGTGTCTATGCTTCATGGTTGTGTGGGCATTCATGAGGGGCCTCCATCCCTCATTTTTTAGCCAATCATGAAAAAGAATTAGTAATCCATCGGAATTACATCCAATTATGTTTCTTTTGAGGGACAAGAGGCTACTTTCATCATAGTGTTGAGAGGGTCACTTCAACTACTTCTATTGTCAGCTAGTTTGAGAGACTCCTTGAGTACGGTATGAATATCCCATCATCCATTAGATCGCCATCCTTATTTCAGATGTGAAGCAATTATGAACGGTCATAAGGAATGTGTGGCCCATTGCTACCTGTCTGAGCAAAGAGAATTTCCTATTTAGGTCACTAATGCGAGTAGCTATGAAGCCATTATTGGTTCTCTGAGGATACGGATGTGATCACTACCATTCCATCGTCTTCTCTGTAGTAGAGAACAAATGCATTCCTATTGGATTCCAACACATTTTTATTGGATTCCAACACATTTTTATGAACAGTAGTCATCGAGCGAACTCCCAATGTCATTTCTGAGGGCATTTATACTACCAGTCAATAACTGAGTTTAGAGGCAAAATATCTGTTGCCAATCGCATCCATAAGGGTAGTCTTCTTGCGGATTCAATGCTGAGCCAAATCAAAATTTTGATGCTACCTCCATCAATGCATTTCCAGTGCTGTAAATCGTGCTTCAATAGGGCAATACTCACTGTCGAATCACATTTTTGAAGGTAATGGATCGCACCTGAAGAGACCCATTTGTGTCCACATATTGCATTGGAAAACGATGGTTTTGCTGTAAATCAGAGATGGGTTTGGTCTGAGGAAGATATCTAGCAACCCTACCTACTGCCTACAATCCTGTCTGAGGCCACTGATTCCACCTGTGGTCTGCTTGCTCATCATGCACCTCCCTCTGTGGCCCTTGCTGCCTGTTCCTCTGCTCGCTACCTGTCTGCGGATCCCTGGAACCCACTGGCTGCCTGCAGCTCCTCGCTGCCTCACCTACTGGCCTCCACCTGCCTGTCTGCGGCCCTACATCATGGAAATCAGTAAAAATCAAGCCTGTACCTGCTGTCTGCGGCCATTAGGTTGCTGCCATGTGGCCTACAACTGCTGAAACGGCCCCTGCCCTAACTATGGCCACCTTGCAACGTATTCGCTGCCCAATTGAGGATTTTTCGGCCTACGGATCGTTGTCTTTCTGTCCTCTGCCTGTGGCAAACCTGACCGTGGTCTGTGCGGACTGTCCATCGCATTTGATCAGCGGACTTCATACCTTTTTTTGTAACGGATTGAGCACAATTTTGAGGCATTCCTCACTGGTCTAGCGCTTACAGTTGTTTATTTGAATTGCTTCAAACCTAAGATCCATCATTTCAGAAGGCAAAGCAAGACGGTAAAAGCAATACGACTAAGAACTTGAAGTATTCATGACTAGTCAGCTCTTGCGGCAAATCGGCTACTTACACACTTTTCATAATCAGTTGATCTTCATGACACCGTTTTTTCACACGTTGTGTTCATTCAATTGCAATAGAATGTAGTATGTAGCCGTAAATAGTTTTGGTTTGAAGAAGGGTTTTTCAAGTATTTTCGTTGATATTGAGTTTTAAGAATTGATCGTACCTTCTTAAAACTATAAAACCGTCATTGTTGGGTGTGCATTGTGTTTGAGTCCATCGTTCCTAGGGTGATTGAATCGTACATTTGATGAGCTTTGATATCAATACTAAAGCAGTTGACACTATCACAAGTACGAAAATTGGGTTGAGGTTATAGCTAGATTGTGGTTGTAGACTAGTTAATTACCTATTTGTTGTTTTTTCAATGTATGAAACTGGAAAAACATTTGGGCCATGTGTTGTTAACATCACATTGGAGTGCATGCATTAGGGAAGAGTAAGAAAAGGGTTTTTCGACAATTTGATGTTTTATTAAGTCGTCTAGCATGTTCTTCAGTTAGTTAAAACGACTATATGGAATCGTCAAGTTGTGAAGCGTTTTCCGGGTTTTGTCACTTATGAAATGTATCAACTAGGCCCGACCTCTGTGAAACACCAGAGCAGGCCATCCACCGTCCGTGGTTGAAACACACCACCTTGGTTAAAGTGTCACTAGTCACACCCGTCGTCGGTACTGTCTAGCGAGATACCTAGACTCGACAATCGGCAAAAATACCACCGCTTATCAAACAAAGCGGTGCGTATAACTTGCACCCCACGAGCACATCATAGGCAATAAACCGGTTTCAAGCCCATGTAAGATTTTTATAGATGTAAGCCAAATTCAAAGGAGAAAGAGACATTAGCAAGATCCTAATACGAATTAGTGATCAGAAGTTGTACGGAACCGTGACCCTAAAAAGCTAGTGAATCATTGCATCAAAAGTACTGGCATCTCCTCCTTACAGTCATACTTCTGAGAGCCTGGAAAACTCTCATTGGCTTGGGAGCACGGAATAACAGAGAAAGCCCCTAGGATTGGATGTGGCAAGACTTTTGTTACTCGCGTAGGGCATAACCACCATCAATAGTGGTGCCCCTTGACTTTTTTAGAACTTTTTGGTGGGACCAATCTCCTGACAAAAATTGCCCTAACATTGATGGATCTTCAAGAGATCTTGATCAATGAGGAATATAGGCTTCAAGCAAAAAGTGGATCTACATCGGCAGTTCAAGAGGATGTTGTGTTCACAAAGGGCAAATTCAAGGGCAAAACCAAAAGTAAGTGGTCTAAAGGGCAAGATAAAGTGGATGCTTCTTCAAATGACAAAAAAAAGGATAGATCGGATGTTATCTTGCTGTAAAATCAAGTAATGGATCTAGAAAACAAAGTTTGTTGGTCAAGTTGAAGATCAAGAGGTTGATCTCAAAGGGCTTCAACTAGTCAAAAGGAAAGTTGGCAATTTGGAGCTAGTCAAGAGCATCAAAGGAGAGGTAATTGGAAAAGATGTTATGAATCTGTTTTTGCAGCATATTGAAGACTTAAGTAAGGTCGAAGGAGCAGCAAGGAAGTGTTGTTCAAGTTTACTTTATTTGTTCTATCTCATGTTTGAGCATTTTCATGAGGATGTGTGCAAATTGTCAAGATATGGTAAAAGTAACTACATCGGTGAACATTGTTTTGATGTTGGATTTGTACTAGCATTCTTGGCTGGCTTTGCTGATGGAAATGAAGCTATTGGAGGTTCATTATGTCACTCATTTATGGTCAAGTCATCAAGGCTTCATGGCATCTTATGGCAAGATGAAGATGGAGGCTCATTCATGGAGTATCATGGTGGATACAAGGCAACACCAAGGACAAAGGAGGAGGAGACATGCAAGCAAAAGTTGATCACTCACATTTATTGTTTGTTTTCTGTATTTTTCTAGAGAGTTTAGAGTTGGAAACATGGTGGAATCATTTCATTTACATTCTATTTGATTCTTCATGTTCTAGTTACATCTTGATATGTAAAATTGATGTAAGAAATAGTAAAGCATCCCAAGTGGACACTATTCTCTTTATCAATTATGGTTGTTTCTATTTTGAGCATTACATGATCATTGAAAGAAGGTCTATTCTTAGGAAGAAGATCATTCTTATGATGGATCAAAGTTCTATTGTCAAAAACTATGCTAGGAGCAAGCATATTGAGATACAATATCACTTTGTGAGGGAGCAAGTCATTGCAAAGGAGGTGGAGCTTCAACATGTGTCTTCAAGGGGATGTGTAGCTGATATCTTTAACAAAGAATTGGGAAAAAACTTGTTCATGAAGCATAGGACTTCACTTGGAGTATTATCAAAGTTATGCTAAAACTAGTTGAAGAGGGAGTGTGAAAGATTCAACTAGTTTCATCACATTTCGCAATATTTTCATATTTGGCATATTGAGGCCAATATTTGTTTTAGACTTAGAGGTTGACTTCTCAAAGTTCATTAGTCTAAATTTCATTTGAATAAACACTTTTTGAAAGTGTGGGAAAGTTAGAATGCGAGTTTGAGTAGATTCAATTTGAATAGTTGGGTACATTGAATCTAGACCCAAAATTAGTAGGGTTAGCATCTTGGAGGGAAAGCCAAGTGGCCAAATAGGGTTTGGACCTGTTATAAAAGGATGTAACTCATGGAGAGAGCAATCTTCTCTCTTCTCTATCTCATTTCATGCTTATACATGGTTCTCTTGGGTTCTACTATCCATTGGTGCACTATCTTGGTGATTGCTTGCAATTCTATGTGTAGAATGATCTATATTTGCTATTTTTGGATCCACACATGTGAAATACAGTAGGTTGCTGGTTTTGTACAGACAGCAACAGTACATAATCATTTCATTCAAGTTTGATCAAGTTCCATTGGTGTTTGCATCTCATTTTGCGTGTAGATGCTGATTTTTCTACATTGGTGAGATTGGTAGTGTATTTCTCTTTCTAACCAAAGATCATTCAAGTAGATTGGATCTTAAGGATCTGAAATCTTTCGCGTTCCGTGTATGCAAACATTCACCTTCAGCCACCTCATGACAATGTGACCCTAAATGAATTGCGAGCCTTGTATACCGAACATCATGTGGTACAACATAATATATTTTGGCAGGACAAGACCCAACACATGTTGGTCTAAAACTACAATGATAACACGAAAATCCACCATGATATTTCTGCACAGTACCAAGAGGACAACACACGCTCAATCTTCCCTTCCATTTGGTTCTGTTTGCATTTCCAAAAGATTATAAATTGCTGCACAATTCATTCTCACATATGAAAGAGCCTCCACAATACAACTTTCGAACATCACCAGCAAAACCAGAAATAGTGGTTGCTACATAACGTACCCAAGGGTGGCCATCCTTGCTCTGTTCCATTCCCTCCATTGAACTGTATTTTTCAGAAATGTTTGGCAATTCATAGATGACATCACCATCGTATCTGCCCGGAAGCTCATCCACAACGAGAATATTTTTCACTCCATTAATAAGCTTTGTAATTTGTTACTATTGATCAAGTCAAATACATGCATTGTGTCTGATATCTGAGTGGTTGTACTGGGAGGTTTTTGTGCAACAGGAGAAGGACTTGCATCCCAATGTGAATTGGGAGATGTGTCGTGATCCAAATCCATTATAAACATCGCATCTTGATCTGTGTGATTGGAGGTGCCAATACTAGATTCAAGTTGTATAGAAATATTTTTGCTTAGACTATGTTCGACAACAAAAAAATTTGTAGCATAATGTTCAAATGTTCCAAAGGAATCAA